>VZRN01004515.1:241850-290339 GCA_013397935.1 Dasyornis broadbenti | reverse complement strand
CAAATATCTTGCAATATGGAGTGTTCTGATTTAGACATGCTTTATAAAGATCAGCATTCATGGCACATGCAGTGAAGAGCAATTTAAAGTTAAAAGGCTGCTTTAGACTTTGAAGAGCACCTGGATCTTATTTTAGAAGCAATTCAAACTCTGGGCCAGCACCTTGTAAGGTAATTAAATTCTTCTTTTTTATTATTTTGTTTGACTACTTGGTAAGAAATTGATTTGAACAGCATGGTGCTGAGCTCTTCAGATTTTGAAGTAATTCCAATTCCCAGTCACATTTAGCTGCAGATCATGATCTTCTCTTGGTCCTACAAAGCTAGGCATCTTAAGAATATCTCTCAGACAAAGAAGTGTATCCAGACTCTTTTGATTTATCAAACATTTAATTTAATGTATTTTTTTCTTTTTTGCTTATGCATAGAAGCTCCCAGGATCAACAGGAACACACTTAAAAGTTACAAAAAAAATTACAGGCATAAAGTAGCCAATTGTACTGTATCTGTTCAGCATTTAAAGAAAGAAAGTCCTTTCATCAGTAAAACATCCATAAGTACTGCAGTACATACTGTGTATTGGTTTAACCAGGGTAAAGCAGCATGGGGGAAGGAGCAATCCTTTAGTTATATTCAATAATCCATGTGGTAGTATGGTCTTGCATGTGCCCCATATGAAACAGAAGACCTGTGGGAATGAGGTGAAGGGAAGAACACAATCATCATGTAGTGAAGGCTGATCATTATTCACAGGCAAAAAGAGGAACTGTGGCTGCACAGGTAGTCTACAGTCTGGAAATTACTCCTCTGAGTACTTGACTTTGAGACACAAGTCTTCACCCTAATGATGTTTTTGGAAAGCCCTATACAAATAGAGGGATATAATGGTGTTTTACTCATATAAAGTGACACAAGACAGCCATGTCCTTTCTTAGCTTTATTTTCAAAAGTAGAGAAACGTGATGAGATCCATTCTCAGCAAGATGTAGTAGCTGTCCTAAATGCAGAGATTAGGGGTTTTTGTCCCAGTTCTCCATAGAGCACATAGCCCTTTATAGGCAAACAACAGTTAGGCTTGTGATCAGGTGGGGCTACAGAAGTGAGTCATTAAGTCGCTAGAAATTCCCTGGGATGTGAACAATCAGTGAGAACTTTTGCCATACAGTAACTACAATATGAGAAGCAGCCAGCAGGCAGCTCATGGTCAGAGGTTGCAGTTAATTGTGGTGGTGCTCGGAAATGGTGTGGGGAGGTATACACCAGTATAGAAAGGTTTTATAAACTGGAACCATGAAACAGTGAGGATGGCATTAAACAGCATCACCATCTCCCTGTACTGGATGGATTTCTTCTAAGAGGCTGGAGGAAGCTGATGATTTTTTAAAACACTCTCAGTGTATTTTTGCCTTTGGGTTGAGATAAATAAATCATAAGATACATTAGAGATTTCACTGGAGTGTGGGGGAAGAGAATGTAAAGTCTGAATATTTTGTTTTCTGTCTGAATCACTAATGTGCTACCAGTCAGTTTAATTAGAATAATTAGTCATGAAATATATAATTGGTATGAACCTTCCTGCAGATTATATAGAGAGCTTTCGAAGAGGAATGTGGTTATTTGATACTGATCCTGCAAACATTTATGCACACTCTTAGCTCAGCGTGCATGAATCTGTCATCCCATTGGCTGTGGAAAGGAAGCTCTCCTTTATCTAAGGGGCTTTCTCAAATTGAGCTTCACCAGTGGGCAGCATTTCTCTGTGACTGCAATGGCAAGTCCAGTGTTTTAGAGATACCTTCAATAAGGAACTGCTTTCACATTTACACAATTACTAGTTCTTGAAGAATAGTAACTATGAATGACCAAGTGGTGCCATGTCCTCTTGTGGCTGTGGTTGTCTCTTGGTCTCTAAAGGGTTGCTTCTCCTGTGCCCTCTCTGTGAGGTTGTTTTGGCACCATGTTTTGTGTCCTGCTGTGGAGAAAGATCCAGGTGTAGTAACCATAGGGAAGAGTGTGTTCTTGCTTTCTTGTGTACTATGCCAGATCATTTTCTTGAGCAGGTTCAGCTGGTGGCTGAACACACCTTTTGAAACTTGGAAATGAGAATGGGAAGTTGATGGTGCTGTGTGGAAGAATGGACCTGGGGTGGGTCCCAGTAACTTTGGATTTTCCTGTGAATAAACTTGAAAATTTCAGCAATTATTGTAGATGTTGACAAATGCTACCATTTGATCCCCTTTTCTCTCCCCAAGAGTGGTTTGTTTTTTGCTTGCGTTTTGGGTTTATTTTTTTTTTGTTTGTTTGGTTGGTTTGTTTTGTCTTTTATAATAGGTTTTACTACTGTGTATTTTGTTGCAGTTTATCATTTAAGTGTCTAATGGTACCAGTTTTATATTCTTCCAGTTTTTTGAGAAAGTAACATTGAGAGTTTTGTTCTTCTTTCCTTATTTGTCTCTTATGTCAAAATTATTTTTTTTCCTGAGATTATATGACAGGTAACAAACTTAGTGCTAAAGAAGGTCTTGTATTTAGGCAGCCCTGCTATATGCATAAGATTTTCTTCTTTTATCATATACTTATGTGCTTTGGAGTAGTTTGATGGTCTAATTGACTGTAACAGTAGATTCTGTACTGTACAACTGTGTAAGAAATCTTACTCTTTTCCATATTCTTGGCCAAAAAGAAGAATTGAAAGCTTATGGAGTTTTTTATTATTTTTATGATACTTTGGTTAAATTCACATCTCTTCTTTTGGTATACTGTACAGGGTGTAACATAAAAATATGTGATTCTGAAAAAGCTGCAGAAGGATTTCTGTTATTGTGGTGTACAGAACTGCAGATACTGCAAAAAAGACTGAAATAAAAAGAATGGAATATGGTATGTCTGCAGAGTAGGACTGTGTCACCTCGTGGCCTTACTGGTTCACAAAATTAACTGTGGTGTTTCTTTGAGTATTCTGTGTGCAGTAGAAAACCTGATGAAGATACATCAGATACCCTTTTTCCTATCCAGAAAAGTAGAAACCATCCACTGTTTGATAATGTTGCATCTCTCCTTCGCCATTATCAGGAACTCAGTCCCACATGACATTCTCCTTTGTTCAGCTCAGGACCTGCTAATTCTCAAAGGCTGATCTTGGCTATTTGGTGTTTCTTGTTGCTCCAGTGCATCATTCAGTGCACCAAAGCCATCCTTTTCTTTGAACCTCCTGCTTTCAGTGCCAGTGACACCTTGAGCAGCAGCACTAAGAGACTGGAGCAGTGATTTGGAGCTGAAGTAACTACCTCAAGCACTTTGTAGATAGACAGAACTCTGAAACACAGTCTCTCCTTACTCTGTCATAGAAAAACCAAAACAGATATCATTTTACATGTCCTTCTACTATGACATTTTTACTATTAACTAAGGATTCATAACTCATAGAGAAAATGTTCCTGAATTGTTGTGCAGTCTTCTGGTTTGGTAGTGTTGGCTCTTGTGTCTTAATATATTTGAAAGTCCCATGGTATTGGCTGCTTTGCAAACATTTTGTTCTGAATTATGAATTTAGCAAGGAAATATCAGTGAATTTCAGATGAATTAAAAACAAGTGTCAGACATGGTTTCAAACTCCTTAAGTGGAACAACAAAAAACACAGTTAGGTATATGTGAAATCAGTGTCATGATACAAATTTTCTGAAGTTCAGCTATTCTCTTAAAGATAAATAGCACAACATTTCTCTCCTGGTGGCCGGGGAAGTTTAAGTAGTTCAAACTAGTGCTTTTCTCCCAAGTAAGAATTGTTAGGGCAAGAGGAAATGGCCTCAAGTTGCAATGGGGGAGGTTTAGATTGGATATTATAAAAAATTTCTTCATCAAAACAGTTATTGAACATTGGAAGGGCTGGCCAGGGAAGTGGTGGAGTCACCATCCCTGGAGGTATTTAGGAGACCTGTAGATGTGGTGTTTAGTGGTGATGATTTAATGGGGGACTTGGCAGTGCTGAGTTAATAGTTGGACTTCATGATCTTAGAGGTCTTTTCTAACCTAAATGATTCTATAGTTCTAAAAGTTTATCTGAACTTCTGTATACTCTTTTGGATTGTGATCAGGCAATAAGCCTTTTAGAATTCACATGTTAAAAGTCTGTGAATATAATGTTGGTTATGTGTCAAATAACCATCAGTTACATTCCTATGCAAACCGTATCTTTTCTGTCTCAGCCCTTCTACATCTCACCTTTGTTGTCCTTGCATAAAATAGACAAAATCAACCAACCAAACCCCTCATATTGTAAACCTGATATAGTAGTGTCAATTTATTTCCATAAAACACCATGGATATTTGTGATGATGTATGTGGTTACCAAAACATAAAAACCAAACCAAACCAAAACCATAACCAAAAAAACCCAACAAAACCCTTGTAAAATTCTAGTATATCTGACAAATTCTCTAGGGTTGCCACATTAAACATT
Organism: Dasyornis broadbenti; assembly: GCA_013397935.1. Taxonomy (NCBI): domain Eukaryota; kingdom Metazoa; phylum Chordata; class Aves; order Passeriformes; family Dasyornithidae; genus Dasyornis; species Dasyornis broadbenti. Next base: position 285,880 of record VZRN01004515.1, on the reverse strand, counting down.
GCCGCACACTGCACAGCCCAGCCTGTTCAGTAGTGCAGAATAACTGCTTCAGTTCCTTCATTCTGGTCAATGTTGCAAGTCTCATCACTCAAACCCCTGTATATTTGACTGTGTTAACTGCTGCTTCTAGACAGCTGCTCAGAAACTCTAGACAAAGCTGCAAAAAACCCCATGTAGATGTGCAGAAAGGAGAGGGAGCTCTAAGTTTATATCAACTTAAAGTAAAAGAAAAACAAAAGAGAGAAGTAGAAAACAGAATATTTGATTTTTCATGCATTTCACAAAGCGTTAGCGAAATCCCTGAACAGGGGGCGACAGAAACTTGTGAGGAAGCTGCTATCTTAAAATATTTGAAGGGGAAACACATGCAGCCATATGTTGTAACATTTTGTCTGAAACTGAAGTGTATGTCTGACTGTTTTTATAGTTTTATATAAATGTGTGAAAAATGTAGTGATGACATTTCCCTTTTACAAAAACAAGGCATGCCACCTCCTATCTGAGATTTGGCCAGCTAGTTCTGAACAGTCTAATTCCTTCAGGCATTTTAGAGAGGAGGGTAAACATCACTCCTTTGTACCAGTGGCTGAGGAACTGAGAACTAAATAGGATTGAGAATTAGGGCTGGTATGTGGCAGAGCCTGGATTCTAGAGTTCAGTGCCTTGACTGAGAAGGCTTCTCTTGCTGTTTATTTGTCTAGCTTACGTATCTCTTCATAAAACATATTTTTTACAGGTTGATTTATACTTGTACCACCTCTGTGAGGCTAAACAGCACTGTTGTGGTGTTTATATAGATGTAGAATCCAAGAACAGGGGATCTAAGTGAATGCCCAAGATTATACAAGTATCTATGGAATAAAAGGGACTGTATAAAATTTACCTAAATCCCAAGTAATAACCATAGCTTTTTAGGCCTTACCCATTTGCTTGAGAGAAAGCCAGAGACAAAAACAGAGGGGAAAAAAAAAAAAGGAAAAAAGAAAAAAGGGAATGCAGAAGGGGGTTATTTTTTTCCCCTGGAAGGCTGGTTTCCTAATTTGATTTCGGAAGCAAACCTCAGCCTATTTCAATGCACAATTTTGTAAGTGGTACTTTTTTCTAGCAGAGAAACTCTCTGATTTCACAGAGAAGTTACATTGAGCAGAAGGAGAGAAACAAACAAACAAAAAAAAATAGAGAAAAGAGAGAATGCTGTGAATTGGATTCTCCCTCTCCCTCTGTTCCCCAAGAATTTCCTGCTTCCACCTGCCAGTGTTATGAGTTCCTTCTCAATACATGGCTTTGAAACTGGCTTAGCATGATCTCTTTCTAGGGATGGGTGTTGTGTATGCAGTCAGAGAACAAACTCCATGCTGGGAGGCATGGGGAAGCACATAGTGGCATTTCTAGCAATAAGCTTGTCAAAATAAACAGTCTCGCTTTTAAAATATGTATCCTGAATGTGTTGCCTCCTAATGCATATTCATGTCTTAAATGCAAATATCTCCCTTTGCTGCATGTATTGTGGATGCTTGACCTCTCTATTTGGGTGGTGTATCATATGGCATGTAAATAAGAGATGACAAGTTGTGTAATAAGTGGAGGAGGGGAGAAGGTAAAGGGATTTGATTTAATAAGAAACATGCATCATTTACACACACAGCACTATTCCACTCTGGTTTTGCATATTTTAATAGCAAATCCTGTGCCTTGTGCCAATCAGTGTCTTACAAATTATAGTGTTTTACTTGCCTTTAAAGGTAAGATTTCTCAGATGAAGTCTACTTACTAGAATAAGCATCCTGCAGTGGTTTAGCTTTATCCTGAAGTTATAACTGCCCTTGTTTCTTTGCAAGGTGAAAGCAGTTTGGGTAAATACATCTAATATACAGTATGAGCAAGATGATCTGTTTCAGATGATGTTTTTTGCACACCTACAAGTTAGAAATACAAGGTATTTTAGGATGGATTTATGTCTCTCTGACCTGTAAATGATCTAAGCTGAAGGCACAAACTAGTATTAATATGGTGCAGTACCCAGATATCCATAGCTCTTTGCCCTTGCTATGGTGGGGCATAAAACTAGAGGATGTTTTCAGAATATTTTTTTATGATTACTAGTGTTTGTTCCAGTCAGTCAGGAACCGATCATGTGAAAATTTGTGGATTCATTATCCAATTTTTAACTTAGTCTTTAAATACATACTCAGCTATAATTACTGTAAAATTTCCTTTTTTTTCCTTAAACTCTATCTTATCCATGAGTATTTCAGGCAAGTTGCAGAATTCAAAAATATCATTGAGATATTGAAATTAACAGCAATGCCTCAAATTTGTTGTGATATGGATAGTGATATAGCTGAATAAAAGAGCTTTTTACTTGAAGGTAGCAGTTCCGGGCATGTGCTTCAGTGGACCATTCTGCCACAAAATGAAGCATTAATGGAGGAGGTTCTTTGGCATTGCAGCCCTGACTGGTCCAGGCATTCATTTTACCTCAGGTGTATATCAGATGTCTGGTGCAATATCCTAAGGCATGTTCCCTGTAGTTGTGTCCCCTCTTTATACAGTGTGGAGAAGAGAGAGAAAGTTCCATGTGTGCTCCCAAACACCTAATTTAATGGGTCCTTGATCCATACATGGTAGCTCTGGGTCCTAGGCTGAATCCCAGGGAGACGAAAAAATCCCATTGGTTTTTGTAGGTTTTTGGAGTTCGACCACATTTAGTCTCAGTGAATATTAGAGGGGGAGGTTTATTTTCCCGAGGTTTTCTGCCTATATAAGTAAAATTTTTCACAATCCATCTCTCGTGTGAATTTCATTAAAATCCTAATAAACTGTTTTAGAGGGGTGGGGGAATCTTTGGAGGTAGTGTTGTTTCTTTCTTCCCACTCCCCAAACTAGATACTTACAAGCAGAAGGAAAACCAGGCATAAGCAATGAGGAGGGTTGCTCTTCTTCCCATAAATATGCCTTAACGATGAAGAAGGACAATTTTTGTCAAAAATAAGTCTCTTATGATGCCCATAAAGCTCTCTGCAATGACATGAACCAGTTTATGATTTAACTTATTGGGAAAGCCAAGATGCCCATTGCTCCAGACATTTTAATTTCCATGCTGTTTCTGTAAAGCCATGCAACCTCTAGAGAAGTGTGTTGTATATGTAATTCCCAACTGGGAATGACTAAACAAACTGAAATGGAAATAATGAGTGGTGATTTTTTTCCCCCTTATTCTGTATTACCTTCTCCAAAGAGACTGAGCAAAGAACAAGCAGCAAAGAAAATGCTACTCTCCAAATATGTAACAAGGAATTGTCCTGAAGGCTGCTAAGTAAGTAAGGAAAAGAGTAAAATCTACTTTTCAGAATTACGGAATGGGTTTCTGAGCAACGAAATATTACTTGTTTCTCAGTACCTTTTATCAGTTTTTCTGAAAAAATACGGTATGCATGAATACTTACTGGAATTTTATCTTTAAAAAATAGTGGAATTAAAATTGATGTGAATGTGAGGGGGTAGTGTTACAAGTGCAAGGTAATTGTGTCTTTATCAAGTTTGCTGGCTTTCTATATTTTATACATTTTAAGGCTTTGTACCACTCGAGTTTCCTAATCATCCATTTGAATAGATAAAAGTGTATTCTGGATAAATACAAAAGCTCTGGTTCTATGGCTACCTCTATCCCTCAGCAGTAGAGGAAAAGTCATCAAACACTAATTTCTGTTTCCTGGTGCCAACTGAGCAGAGAGGGATGGGATGCTTTGCAAGAAGTCCTGTCAGTTATAAGTCAGGATCTGAAATTAAAGGTCTTGTTCTGGAAAAAATTGCAAAACAGAATGGCGCTTGGCTTAGGAGGTGAGTGTTCTCCTACTGCTCTGCCATGGTCACTTTGGGAAGGTTTTTACTCACCTCTTAGTGTGACAGAGTTCAGAGTTGCTGAAGTGCACCTTGCAGGACAGACAGACATGCAACGGTGTTTGAGCTCTTCTGTTGCTGGGAGGGTCTCGTGACTGAACAGTGGTGCAGGATAGTTGTAGGTCCTGAGACCAGGGAGGATCAAGGCCAGCTAACTGGTGAATAGAGGCTGTGAAATGTCACCTGTATCAGGTAACAACCTCTCTTCTTGCTGCAAGGGCATTCTGTATAGAAAAATAACCTTTTAGCGCTATGAAGAGTGTATGCTTTGGCACATCAGCTCTGTCTGGAGGTAAGCTGATCAACAGGTAGAACAGTGTAGTGGTCACTTAGTGGCATCCATTCTGCTGAAGCCTCTACACGGCTGGGAGCTAGTAAATGTAAAGTAGCCTGGTGTTTGGAATTGAAAGGAATGGAAAATCAAGGACTATAGTCAGCTAAGCAGTTAATTGGAGCAGCTGATGGTAGAAAACTTGGGCTTCCTGCCCTTTTATTATACCGTACATATGCTGCTATGATTTCCTACCTATCAACTGGAATTCAGATGATTCTGCAGCCTGAGAAAATGTCAGGGACTTTTTTGCAAATAAATACCCATTTAAACCAATCTGAGGGGAAATATACTATCTCAAGTAGTGGGTCTCTGTGAGGGGTTGTGAGGTGCAACAAGGGGCTGTTGGGGGAGCCCCTGGTGTCAACACAGGCTGGGGATGAGCTGATTGAGAGCAGCCCTGCCCAGAAGGACATGGGGTATTGGGGGATGAGTGCTGGACATGAGCCAGCAGTGTGTGCTCAAGGTGAGGTTCAACAGGGCCAACCAGATTTTGGACTGCACAACAAGAAATGTAGCCAGCAGGTTGAGGGAGGTGATTCTCCCCGTCAACACTGCTCTGGTGAGATCCCACCTGGAGTACTGTGTCCAGCTCTGGAGTTCTCAGTACTGGAAGGATATGGACCCGTTTGTGTTTCCCCAGAAATACAACCTTTTCTTCACCACGTGTATTGTTTAAAAACTTTGGATTACCACAGCCACTGTTCACAGACTGGAGGTGCTGGGAGAAGAGACGGGAAGGGAGAGAGTGGAGCAGTTGCCAGCTTCAATGCAAATCTAGAGCATTACAGCTGCATGTTTTGTGCTGAAAGAGCTTGAGAAACCACAGTTTGTCAAAGATGTATAATCTGTGTGGTGTAAAGTCTGCAGCTTTTGCTTCATAGGGGTGGAGTGCTTCTCTGGCCTTCCAGTCTGAAACTTGATTTAACCAAGCAGGCTCCAGCAATGTGTGTGGCAAACTTCTGGGCTTCTTGTCCAGTGCCTCGTTGCCATTAGTCACGCCGTGTGCAGCTCTGGCTGTTTAGAAATTCTAAATGCTGTTTGGCACAGTGTCTTACCAAGAGGATACATGAATCTGATAAACTCCTGGTCCCCTAGGAAATGAGAGTAATGGGTGATTTACATTTACATTGCTATATTGGTATTTGTCAAATTGACTCCTGTTTGGCTTTCAAATCCTCAGTCTGGGTTTTATACTTGGTTGCTATTAAATATCCTTTTATTACCCCAGCAACATTGTCGGACCAATTTCTCACTTGTCTTCCTCCTACTGACGTGAAAATATAAATTCATTAAACTATTTATCATTCCTTCTTGTACAGTTTCCCAGGATGTATTCTCTGGAAAACAGCCAATGCATTGTACAATGCTATAACTGCTGGAATCTAAGTAAATATGAAACAAAATTCTACCAGATTATGCTTCCTGCTGCAGGAGATTCCTGCTATGGACAGAGTTTTAATGGTTCACCTTCAAAGATATCTGTGTTTCTAGATTAATGTATCCACTTCAGTTTCAGAAGTGCAATAGCTGAACTTCAGTGCCTGTGCTTCTATTTGAAGTTGCTTATGGGCCAGAGGCCAGGAGAAATGGGCTACTAAATCTTCTTTCAGCAGATTTCTTCAACCTTGTCACTGTTATATCTAACGGTATGGAAAGGCAAAGGCCAACTTAATAGCAAAGGGCAGCTAATGAGGAAAAAGGATATTTGAGTCCCACGGGAAAAGATTACAGAAAACACATTGCTTTTCTTAATGTTCAGCATTAATTCCTGACACAATGACTGTCCACTTTAAAAATTCTTTTCCTTTCTCCACTTTGTATGGAGAAAGCAGGAGAGAATATATGTATAAGGTCACAAAATAGCATAAATTTAGAACTGTTGAACAACGTACCTATTTTAGAACAAAAACAAAATCAAAACCTCATGATTTTTGAAGCAACCATTACTATTTTAGATTTCAAAGACTGACTTATTCTTTACAGACTAGAGCTTAGTAAGGCAAAGGATGAACAAATTTCAGCTCCTACTTGTCTGGTGTTCTGGTCAAGCAAGATTTAGCAATAGCCAGCATAATTGCCCAGAATTGACTTTAGCTTTGCTTTTCCATTCTCAGCGGTCTGAGTGTTAAGCTTTCCTGTGGTCTGCACTTCCCTTTGCATTTGCTGTCCTCAGTGGCAGCTATTCAATTTCCAATTTGACAAGATGAACACAACGTGGTGTTGATATCGGTGCTTCTGTGCCAAGAAGGCGTCACAGTTCAGTTCAGGACAGTGCTTTATACTGTAATTAGCCCACCATGAGCTGCTAACAGTACACTCCTCTATAAACGAAATCACCACTAGGACGATGAACACCCTTTCATGCTTCTGTGCTAAAAACTTATTCTCAGCTGCTTATCATTTTGTCAAACTGCTTCTGTTTGGGTTGACATGCTGCAAGATAGGTATAAGCCTGCTGGTGACTTATTTCATGTGAAATTTTGGACAGATCCCCAAACCAGCATTCAGGATCAGACCTGAGCCACACACCATGATGTCAGCTGCACCAGTCTGAACACAGTGACTTTACTTACAGCTCTGCTCTCAGCAGACCTTCTGCTAGGGAGAACCAATAATACAGTATGCTGTCCTGCCTGTCTTCAAAGATGCATTCACTTTTTTGGGTAGAGGCACTGCCTCCCACCAGCACTTTGGTGAAAGGAATGCCCATTGCTGTCTCTGGAGAAATCTTCCCAATGTTACAAATAAGCATGTTTTAAACTGTAAGCTTATGTTTAGTCAAGATTTATTAGATTTTAGTGGATAATCTTGTCACTGATTATAGAGAACTTAAATATCACACAGCTCACAAAACCCCAAGAAATTGTTACTGCGGCTTTGAGAGCCCAGTTTGAATAATCTACAGTGAATAAGGTAAAGAGTCACACACCAAACAAGGAGAAGAAAGGAAGACAGCTGCTTGTTAAGTGAGCATCTTCTAGTCTGTGTGCTGAATGTGCAAAAGTTAGGTTAAAAAATGAGGATGTAGACCTGTAATTAGGAACTGTATTATAAAGCATGTGGGCAAAAGGGCCAAAATTAGGGTTGTACAGGCAACCTTGAGAAGCAGAGAAGTCTGTTTCATCTAATAACTTTAATAATGCTTTCCTAATGCAAGGTTTGTGTGTGTGTATTTAAACTGTGTGACAGTGCTACATAAACAAAGTTAATATGCAATAACATTATTGCACATCATGAAGTGCTGAGCATTTTATCTGGTGTGCTCCCATCTTAATTTTTTCCTGCTGTGTGAGGGCAAATACTATTTCTGCATCATATCAAATGGAAATACCAACAAAAAGAAAACTAAATAGTTATGTCCCTACTACCCTGGACCTCCAGAGAGCTAATTCAAATCTTTCATTTTCACCAAACTTCTAGGAAGTCTTGGCTTGGAGGCTACTCTTCCACTTTCAAACTCGGATAAAGCCCTCCAAGGCTGATCAAGAGGCACTTGCAGAAAGGGACAAGGCTGTGATAGCAGCCAGTGTTGGGTTGCCGTGGTATTCCTTTGTAGCTGCTGGCTGTTCGGGTTTGGTTTTTTCTGACTGTATTTAACTCTGCTCCTCCCTTGCCTGCTTCAGACCTGGAAGCAAGGAGACACAGATCCATCTCATCCTAAGGGAGAGACACATCAGATGATGGCTCTCAGGCCTCTCCTGAGGGGATGGTTAGAAATCTATCTCCCACATAGATATTAAATTGAACTATCTTCAGTCTCGGTATAAATCCCACCCTTGAAAACACAGGATTCCTGACATCTGTGGCTTGAGTCATCATCTTTGGAACTAAGAACCGAAAAATTACTTTCCAAACGGCTTTGAATTGTTATATTTCGCCCTTCCCCCCCACCCCTCGCCCCATCTGTTGTATTCTCAATATTTTATTCAGGAAGAGTTTAATTCTTTTAAGCAAATACCACTTATTTCTACGCTTTGTAGCATGGTATTTAAGAACACAAAAATAAGAATGTGAAGAATGTGTGATGTGATAATGGATGTCTTTTTACAATGTGCCTCACACCATCAGCAAACATACTTTAGTTTAAGGGAGAAAACAAACTTAATATAATTTATATCTTTCTTCTAATGAGTATTCTCCAACCTCCATCTAAATTTTTAATTTTTTTTACTTTTTCCTGACTTCAGAAATGGCTTTATTGCTTTAGACACTCCTGCGAAATTTCCAGGCAGTCATTACATAGAAATAGAATATCAAATTAACCTTAAAATAGCCCTCAAACTGATTTAGAAAAGCAGGAACTGTTTGAGAGACATGCATTAAAATGCAGAGGCCTTATCTTTTTGTGGAGAAAAAGAGTATTTCAAGAAATTATATTTTTAGTAAGGTTTTTAAACCTATTTTTTCTGAGTTTTGAATCTGTATCCTTCATGTTACAATTTTTGCAAACCTTTTTTGTTTTAATTGTTTGGAGTTATTTCTTCAGCATGGTATGGGAAAGAATGGTATAAACAGACTTAATTTTGTGACTTGGAAACATAGGATCTTACACTTTCAGCTGTATGATCTGACTGCCTTTGTGGTGCATGCAGTGGCCTTTTCTTGATTTAAAATCTCAGCTTCTCACACCACATAGCACAGGCTTCCTTAACATCCAAGTTGCTCAGGTGAGTGAAAAAATAAGCAGTAAGAGTTGAAGTAGCATTTAGGCAAAAAATTCTTCAGGGCCACAGATGTGACTGGGAAATACCCAGTGTAGTTTTGATTATGTTTTTGAGTTCATGGCATTTTATTAAAGGACATCTTATGGGTGCTCTAAGATCTTGTCTTAAAATTCACTAGCTTGAATCATACCAGTTAAATCCTCATTTAGCAGTAGGTAACAGAAAGCTGGGATCCATTTGTGAGAGCAATGGGTTGTGGCAAGGAAGTGATAGCCTCTCAGTGAGAGTGCACTGCTCTTTGATCAGAAATATCACGGCTGAGACAGAGTCCATTCTCAAACTGCCTTGTTTATTGCATGTGGCAATTATTCCCCAGTTATGTACTTCTTCCTCATGCTTTGGGAAAGAAGGTTTGGTCACTGTTGCTCAGCCAATCTTAGGTGTGAAAAATCAGCATCAAAAGCAGTGGTGTTAAAACCTTCATGGTGTGTTTCATCTCACTTCACCTGGTGATATTTCCATACTGCCACGCTTGTCTCTCCCCAATATTGCCATCTGAGTGCTAGACTCTGCACTGCAGCATTTTCCATTTCCTTATCCTAGTTTTTTTGGTGTGATGTATTTTTTTCCCTACACTTTGATGAGCAGTGGCATCATTTGGGTGGTAAATTTTACTAGTATTTCCTGAATGAACACAGTGCATTTCATTTATGTGAAAATATTTTCAATGGGATTAGCCATCAAGGGTTTAGCCACTTTGGAGGGGCTGCCTAAACTCTGTGAGAATATTAGATAAAAAAGCATTAAAAAATGCTGCTTATGGCACAAATGACGTACATGGATGAATGTTTCGTTCACGTCTTTTCAGTACTATATCAACCACTGCAGTGTCTTAGCATTTTCAGCAGATGTGCTCCTTGACTGATTACTCTCGTACTTTGGAGACTCCTCAGTAGTCTAATGCAAATGTAAAGGCACATCATCAGCAGTTTAAACTTGCATAGCTCCCCTGCAGAGAGCAGAGTCAGGCCACTTTCTATCAGCTGAGGAGCAGCCTTGGAATACCAGCAAGTTACAAAGCAGCATGCTTTGTAGTTTCACTGGTATATGAAGTGTATCCATAATGTAATTACTTTCAACTCCAGGCTCCCCAAATAGCTACATCTCAGAAAATGGAGAGAATACTGATCATTCTTTTAAACCTCAGCTGGTAAGATTTATTGGTGAAGTCTTGCTTTTGAGCAGAATGCAACGACCTGACTAATTAATACAAATCTTTATTCATAGATCTGCTCAAGAGGGAAATTGGCAGATTCGCCTAGCTCCATGATTTTTTATCTCATCCAGTAGCCTGCTAGGAGAACTTGGACTGTTGTCTACTTGCTGTCAAATGTCTTTTCTTCTCTGATAAAATGAATCTTGTGACTTGAAAAGGAAAATTGTCTTTTAAACTTTCTTGAGAAATAATTTAGAAAGAACAGAAGCGCAATGAGAACTTGACCAAAGGGCTGGCTTTTTGAGCTGGAAATGGGTTGCTAGTATCTTCAGATCACTGCAGGCAGAAGCTTCAGCACACTCAGGCAGTGCTGCCTTGCTCAGGAAGCAGAAACCACAATCCAGCAGATGGTGTGAGCTCCCTGGGTAAACTGAGTGTTTTATTCATTCGAATACTCACCTGTTGCCTGTGTCTAAGGCAATTTCCCTCTCTGACTGTGTCTGATTCTTAAATGAAACCTAATCTGGCAATCTCTGACATACAAAACATGCTTTGACTGTAGCAATAGGCACCCAGCTGTAGCTAAAGCACCCAGTGCTGCCTGGCTTAGCCTTAGTTGTGCGTTAAAGAAAGCACTTCTTGGTGCAACAGAACTGTTGTGCTTGTTCCTTCTGTGTTCTTGTAAGGACAGAGGGATGTCTAATACTGAATTGTTTCAAAAGGTCATCCAGATTTGGTTCTTTTCTGCATACGTTGCAAAGGATGATTTTGTCTGTCCTTCACAGAACTTGAGAAGTCCTAAGACCGTGTTCATTTTCTGTGCTCTGAAAGCAGATGTATCTCTCATCTACTCCTCAAGACCTCCAGTGATGGAGATGCCAGAGCTTCCCCAGACATCCTATTCTAACACTGTTGCTCTCTAAGTTCATTTCATTATACTTTCCATTAACTTAGGGGGTTTTTGTGCAGTTTCAGCACTTAAATCCTCTGAGCCTGAAGAACAAACTGTTTCCTCCTCTTTTGAAGTAGCTGCTGCTTGTAAATTTTTGTCAGTCTTTTCAAGACAGTAAGCCCGGTTTGTTCAATCTTTCCTCTTAAGTCATGTTTTCCCAAGCTCTGATCAATCTTCGCTATTCTGCCTGTGAGCTTGCTTCAGGTGATCATTCCTGTTTTGAAATGCAATACACCAAACTGAGCAGGTGCTCCACTATCTTTTTGAGTTTGAGTGGAAAAATTTACTTTCTGCATCTCATAAGCTGTACCTCACCTCATACACTGCTGTAAAATTATTTTAGTCTCCCCAACAATGTGATGAAACAGTTGTCATGTGTACATTTCTGAGCCACAGATTGTCTTCCCTGTAGTCGTGTGTTTCCTCATTTGCAGTGATATACCTAATTACTTCTGCTGAGGTATAGACCATTATATTGCTGCTCTCACAAAGCAGCACATGCAATTCAGCCTATTCTCCAGTTTGCTGAGAAATTTTGAAGCCCAACTTTCCAATATACTGAAAGTCCCTCCCAGATGAGTGCTATTTAACAAACTTTTTTGGTCATCCTTCAGTTCATTAAGACAAATATTCAATAATGTCATACTTAGGACACTTTGCTGTGGAATATCATTGAATGCATGCATCTCTCTTTACTTACGATGAGCCAAGTATGTTTTCTTAGTAGCTTTTTCCAAACATTTCTAGAGCATCCTAATATTTCCACCTTGTTTTAGAGAATTTCACATGAAATCAAAGTAAAAAAATACTTAATAAAGCAATATGACAGCTACTTTTTCTTCTCCATTCCCCAAAGGCCATTAATTACCTTGTCATAGAAAGAAATTAGATTGGTTTGATGGGTCTGCTTCCTGACAAATTCATGCTGTCTGTTATTCATCTCCTTTGGGTTTTTTTAGGAATTTACAAGTAGTTTGATTGTTTATTCTGTTACAGTTCAGGGAATGGAAGCTAAGGTGTTAGATTTATAGGTTTGTGGCTGCTCCTTTCCTTGTTTGCCATTTGCAGTCTTCTGGTAACTCAGCATATCCCAGAGGGCCTCCAGCAGCTCTTCAAGAAAAGACAGACCAAACTGAAAATGTCTGTTTTACCAAGGTACTCTTTAATCCTTTCATTTCCTGATTGAAGATTGACATTTCACCATCTATTGATATTAAGGAAGAGAGCTAATTGAGATTTAATGAAAAGATGATGCAAAAAAGGCATTCCAAATTTCAGCTTTCTGAGTGACATTGCTAAGCAAGGTCCCAGTTTCACTGAGTAGTAGAGAGACACTTTTGTTGACTTTCTTCCTCTATTAAAATACTTATTGACTCTTCCTTGTTATTCCTGATGCTTTGTTAATTACCTCTATGGGCTTGTCTTGCCTTACTTTGTAAAGTATCAGCTCATACTGGACTTCGTATCTGTCCTCAACAGACTGACCTGTTGCTTTTAAAACACCTGAATTTAAGGTACAGGATGTGCTCAATGCATCATCAAATCGACCCTCTAGCTATGTATGCTATCTTACCTCCACCCGGAGAATGATTTGTATTTCTGCCATTACTGTATTTTCTCTAAGGAAATGCCAGTCTTTACTCCCCTTTTTCTTTATACCAGCATTCCTAGGGAGCTGTAGTCACATCTCCCCGTGTGCTGGAATTTGCCTTCCTGACTGTCATTGATTTTTACTTTGCTGTTCCCATCTTCCTAAACCAAAGATTGTGAACTCTGTTGTAGTCCCTTATGGCTTTGTTTGAATAAAGAAGAAAACACAAAGGTACCAACATCCCAATTTAAGCCAGGCTATTCAGATTTTGGAGATATGCTGATTCTCTGCGGCTTTCCTCAGCCTACCTTCATCCTTAGTGGGTTCAAGGTTAAAAATCACTAGTTTGAGCATTAAGGTCAGAATCTAAAACCCGTGTGAGGGCATGTTCATTCAGAGCAGTCAGTGACATCAAGGTGTCCGAAACTGTGAAAACCATTGGCATTACATCCCTATGAGTGCTGTGCATATCACAGAGTGACAACTGTGAATACTGGCTACTTTCCTCTTCACTGCCATCAAGCCTTTTTAAAAATAAAACCGAAAAATCTTTAGTTGTCATGTCAATCTTTTACCAATTAGAGAAGTTAACTTAAATTGTCTGTATCAAAGAACAGCACAAGCTTTCTTTGAAATTTTGGGAAATGTGTAACTGTAATAACTTAAAAATAGGCTTTGAAATTTCATTTTCTCTTTTGGCGATGTGTGTTACCATGGAGTTCAAGTAATAGGTTGTGATGCTTAACACTGAATTAATTACTACTTCTCACTCACAGAGAACATCTAATTATACATATTCAAGGAGAACGGTTTTTGGCAATCCTGAGAAAGTATCTTTTTTAACTCTGGATCTACACACTTTTGTAATCAGATGGGGTCTAGTAAATGCATAATCTTATAGCACTTTTTACCAGAGTTTTTTATAGTTTCCAAAATATGCAGTTTTAATATTGTCTTAAAATAGTTTCCTTGTAATATGAGTATTTACATTCAATCAGTAGAGGCATTTACTTTTAAAGCACCAAAAAGTTTAAATGAACATCTAGATTAAATGAATACATAGGAAAATGTGCACTTTTTTTTAATGCTGAACCTGTTTTCTCCCTAGTATATGTAGTTGTTTCTATCTTCAATGAGAAGTCATGTAAATGGCAAATGCAAGTGGAGTGAATGATAGGAAACCTTGCTGTCTTGATTTCAGCTGTTTTAGCCTTTTCCAGTTCTCCACAGAAAATAATCTGTTGCTTAGAGATAGATTTGTTGCTTTTAGATAGTAAGTCACGTTTTAAGATGGATGCTAGTATCTTTGGCTTTGGTGGGCTAAACTGAAAATCATCCTAGACAAATTAAATTATCTGCTTCAATCTGATAAACATCTGTAAAAGGCTGTTGTGAAAACTGAACAAATAAAATCAATTAAGTATCACTGTTGTTAACAGAACGGAAAGACTGAGAGTCACTAGTGTTCTCTTAGCCATCTGTAGTATATTCTGTTCTTGAAGAGTGATCATCTGAGCTGTTCTTTTTTATGCAAAATCTCATGAAAGTGGAGATTGCATGAGTAAAAGTCTTTTTCTTTCTATAAAGCCTCAGTCTTTCATTCTCTGTCCATTGTTGTATGTCTAGTTGAAATTAATGAGATCTGTGCTGTCTATTTTTATACATCTAGCATGCTTATGGTAGGTATTTTTGAAGACCAAGTACCTTTACACTTTATAAGTCCACTTATAAAACAGTAAGTCAGGTGGCTACATTATCAAATGTTAAGGCAATTGATTATATATGAACTTCAACAGGTGCAGGCAAAAAATAATGTGGTGTTACTTTCTTTGGGCAGTTAGGGTAATTCTGAGTCAATTTTACTTGTGCACAGAAGGATTGGGTACTACTGAAATGTTTTAATATTCCAAAATTTGTTTCCTTTTCTGTTTTACTGTCAGGCAAAAAATGTTGACAATAATGAGGGTTAAAATGTCAAGAATGAAATAGTGATACATGAAAAATTTTGAAGGATGCTTACATTTACATGAAAATGTCTCCAAGAATTATTTCAAGAGGAAATAATTTAATAAAAGTGTAATAAATGAGACCATTAGTACCTTTAAAGAAACTACAGTATTTGGGTACTTGAAACAGCAATTGTCAACAGTTGGCAATCAACCATTTTGTTTTTCCCTATGGCTTCCCATTAAAAACCCCGAATAAACAAACAAACCCCTCCCCCCACAAGATGAAGAAATGAGATGGAACAGAGTTTGCTAATCTTGTTCTGTTGGCTGCATAATATGCTCTCTGCTTTTATACTGGAATTTCTGATCCTTTGTGTCATCACTATATGTGACCGTACTTGGACTTTTAGCTAGCCTGAAGTCTGGATTTGATTGCTTTCTTGTAAATCTGACATTTAAAATAATTTTTCCTCAGAACTGTTGCACCTTTGCCAGGTTTCAGTGGCAATAATGAGCACCACGTTATACTTCCTTAGTCTTTTTCACACAGACTAATTTGCTGTCTCATCTTTGAGTGACAAAGATGAGGCAGAGTCAGAATAATGAGACAAAAACAATGGTTACAACAGAGTGCTCCATTATGAAGGTTCTGAGTATGTTTCATCGTCTTGTTGCAAGGAGTGTAGGACTGGGGAGATGAAAATTCAGTACTGATATGTATGATATTGAAATTAAATGTAATGAGGGACTAGTACAGTTTTACTGATAACTCATGAACTCCTGAGAAATACAATACTCTGTTTTGTTCAGGCAAAGCAGCTATATCCATCCTCCAGACTCTACAAGCCCCTACTAGTCTGATTATGTATCCAAACTACAACTTTTATACTGCTTTGTAACCACTAAGCAGCACCATCATCTCCAAAGATAGCTTGGATTGGCACAGTATGTGGTTAAAATAATAAATATAGAACTGGGTTTTGACTCTGCCAGTCTTTGGATGTCTCATAACTTGCCATTGCCATCCTTCTTGTCTTGCACTGAATACATTGCACTGTCTGTCGCTATTGCAATTTTAAGGTTGTGCATTTTTGGCACCCGATGTTCTGGAAAAAGTAGATCTGTCAGATGTACGTTTTTGATCTGGCCATGTCTCTGTGAAAAAAATGTATGCCAAGCTTGCTTTCATGAGTCTCACTAGGAATTGTAACATGGGAGGCATTTTCCTTCTTCCAGATTCAAAAACTCAGTTCTCTCTGTGTTGGCACTCTAGGAAAAAAGCTGTGTTTCAGCTCCTCTTCCCTCTTGAGGTCATGATACATATCTGCTTCCATGGATTTCCCAGGCGTTCTGCTGTTTCAGTGTTGTTTTCTGGCATTAAGTATCAACATAAATTATTCCATTAAAGCAGAGCCCATTTTTAACCTTTCGTTTCAGCCATTCAGAGGACCTCTGTCCACCTTCACGTTGCTGCTCCTACACACACGTTCTACTTTTGTGTCCTGTTCAAACTTGTATGGTTCTAAAAAGGAACTTAATATCTCCTCAGACTTAACAGCTATTGTGCCACAACTTTACAATTTTTTTCTCAATTGCTGGTCCACTGTAGTCCAAGCCACTGAAGTGAAGTTGAATGAAAATGGAGTGGTTTAAATGGGAGGGTGAGTTGGAAATGTCACTGTTTCCCTAGGAAGGGAGTTGCCAGCATCTTATGTGACTACATACTGCATCCATAGTGATGTCTTGGACAGCTCTAATTTTTGTCAGCAAGGCAACTGACATTGAAGGTGTGTGTGGAGCCACTCCAGGAGTTGGGTGATACTCTTCCTATGGGAGGACATAACATCCTTTCTCTCTCATAGGAAGTTCCAGGAACTGCCTCCGTTTGAGTAGATTTCAAGGAGTTTTTGGCATTGACAATAACTGACAACAAAATCTGCACTTTAACTGCTCAGCTTGGTCTATGTTATTCTTTTGTCTCTATGGATTTAGATTCATTTGCATATTGATACAAATTTTTCATGTTTTAAGGTGTGCCTGCACCAACTTTTAATCATTCAGATGAATATACACTGTAAAACTGCCCTGATCTTATTAATATTTTAAAATAATGTCAGATTTCAAATTAAATCTCACTTGGCTGTATTAAAAAGAATGGAATCCAGCCAACCTGAAAGCTGTCATTAGTTTCCAAAATGCTTTTAAGGAAGACAAATGTATGTTAGAAAATAAAAAGTGTAGTTAGAAGAGGTGCTCTGAAGAAGAAAGTTGTATTTAATATTTAAACCAATAAGTAGCGTAGTAATAACATTTTCTGCCAAGGACATACTTTTACTGCATATTAATGCAATTAAAATTGCATCACGGTCTGCTAATTTCCTTCCAGTACTGTACACTTTAAAACAACAGCAAATCCTGGTCATTAATGCTTGTAAAGGGAAAATTTTTGTGAAAAGAGTTGCAGTAGGGCGAAGTTCTGCAACAATGGTGGATTGTGTTTACCCAGCACAATTTTTCTTTTTGCTTGTTTTTGTCTCCCATCCTAGTGTTAAGTCAACTGGAAGTTTTACTACTAATTTAAAGACACTGCAGATAATAAACACTCTCTTTCTTAAGGGTATCACATAGCTTTGTATGGGGTTTTTACTGTGCAGTGCAATGCTCCAGGCATCATATAAATTTTGGCACAAGAGCACAGTTTTTGGGATAGCACAGCCTTTGCATCTGCCTGAAATTAGGCTTAGAATGTCAGTCCTGTTTCAGAGAACTTTTTGCTTCTCTCAAAGTGAATGCAATATGAGTCACATAAAAAAGTTATGATTCAGATTGACATTTTCCTCAGATGGGATTTGCCATGAGCCTTGGACCCAGAAAATCCCAGGCTTCTCTGGAGATCTGAGCTTGGATGATAGGTCTCCACTTTGAGGCCTTCAGCTTCAAAATACTGTGGCTGGCAGTGTGTTTAGTTTTTAAGGTAATTTCAGGATAGAAATTTTTAGTTTGCTTTGGGTTTTAATGATGTTCAGTGAAATTATTATGACAATCTCCGGTGCCAAAATACCACGCTGGAAATTTCCTCACTCTATTTGGATTGTACAGAGAAATTCAGAGACATCCCCACCTTAACCACCCCCAGGATCTTCCAGCCTTTTTTGAATTGCTTGTTTACTGTTTTCACTGTTCCAAAACAAATATTGCTGTAGTCAGCTATTCTTTAAGAGAAACTTTTTTATCATTTCTGAATTCTCCAAAGGTCTCCTGATTCCCTTTAGCTCCACTTACCCCAAGTGTGATGGTATCTTCTCACCTGTTTGTTGCATTCCTGAGAGCATTTCTTTTTTTAAGAGCCATGCCAGATCGACTTAAATGTTACCTTGGAGGAAGTACAGTTCGAGGAGTGGCCCTCCTGCGGGTTTGGCTTCTCCCCTCATTTTGCTGCTAGCCAACTATAAAAGCTAGGGTAATTTGTTTCTTTTTCCTATCTTCTGGTACATAGCTGCCAGTTCTGTTCAACTAGCCTATAATGTGGAGACATCCAGATTTAAAACAGATTGGATTGAGAAGTGATGTAGCCACCCAAGCCAATGCATTGCATCAGAACAACACTTTAGATTTCAGATCTGAGCTGTTGTACCCATACACATCTCAGATTGGGTATCCACTAGTTTGGGGCGGTGGAGTGTTGGGGCTGTGTCCTGCCCTCATTTTCCAGTGTAAATGAAACTAATTTTTCAATCTTACTCTCCCTGACAGCTTTTCTGGCTTGGCAGCAATAGCTTTAATCTGCAGGGGTGACAGGGACTTCAGCATGCACTAGCAGCTAACTCAGACCTGCTCTTGAATCTCTTCTCCATGGTGCTGGTTCTGGCTGCAGGTACAGCTCACTCTACTGCAGTCAGATATGAGGTATCATCCTCTCAGAGAGAGAATGGACCCTCACCCTGCCTCAGCTTGTGGAGCTCTATGGCCTGAAAGGGAGGGGAAAAAAAACTGGTAGGATCCTATGATGTGAAGGTTAGTGGAAATCAATCCCCAATACAGGCCACTCTTCTCCACAGGTTCTCTGACCCTTTGGGCACTTGGAAAATCTTTGCTGGTATCAAACCTTATGGTTTCATTGCAGGCTTGAACACTCAGTGTTGCAGCCAAGGCGTTACAGAAGGACTCCTGACCAGGGTCTGGCATGGAGTTCTTTTGATCAAAGAAGTCTTTGAAAGCTGACGGTAAGAGGTTTGGCTCTTGAGGTATGTTGTGTTTGCTCATGTAGGGTCTGTGAATCCTTCCCCATCATGTGGACATGTCTTAAAATAAAATCACACCATTTTGGCTTGCCTGCTCTTGAAATCACCAGTGATCCGTGGCATGCTACCATTCAGGGAACATTCACTAAATGTGCTACTACAGTATTTAAATTATTAAGCACTAAAAAGTGCCAGGTCAGAGAGCCTCTGTGGCATGAGATAGAAGCTACTCTGAACTCGCTTCAGTAGACTTTAATGGAACAGCAGATGCCACACAGAATAATGCATATGGTCCATTTGCTTGGAAATGTCCAGTTTTAATGTGGCAAGGCTACAATTTCTGCAGCTTCACCTCTCTGCCAGTTTTTGCCTTCAGGTCCATCTCTTTGAGTCTCGGGTCATCCAGCAGGTGTTCAGTGCCACTGACAGCTCTAGGAAAAGATGAAATAAATATTTCATCTTCAATTCCTTAAAAAGTAATGTAGTTTATAACAGGGTTCTGGTAGGTGCTCAGCTGTGCTTGAATCAAATCTGTGATTCCAAATAAGACTTTCTTGATTGGTTTGATTTGGCTTTTGAGAGGAGAGGAGCTAAGAGAAAACTGTGAGCACCTGTTCTGCACATCTGGCCAAAATGCACACTCTAGAAAAATTTCAGAGGCTTTTGTTTGGGAACAGAGATCTCTTTCAGGGTATCAATTTTTTGATACATCCCTGTTCTTGCTATGTGCTAATCTTGCAGTGTTTGCTTTATGGAATCCCTGCAAGGACAGTTTTATGAGGTTCTCAGATTAAAGATTGTTTGAAGGAAAAAAGCATGTAAAGAACTATAAAATTATTAAACTGATTTAACTTCTATCTGAATGAAGATACCTCATATTTATATAATGCATATTTTTAACTGTTTAACTCATTGCTATTGATATTAATAAAAATGGAGTTTTTGTAGCTACTGCTTCTGCAGGCTGCCTCTAAATAATATATATGCTTAATTGTATTAATTTAGAAGAGAAAGCTATTTCAGCTAATCAGCTATGTTTAGTAAAATGCTGTAATATGCACTAACTTTGAACTGCTGGTTTTTTAAGCCATGCTGATTTCATTTGCACTTAACTACTATTTTGTTTGGACTTATGTATATTATTACCAGGACGTAACCATATTATTGACCATGTGTCCGACTGCATTGCTGAGGAATGTCACTAAAAGGACAATCAGAATCCTGGTTTATCTGGGGCTTAAACAGAAGCTGATTTATATTTGTATGGGATTTTAGAGTGGTTTCTTTCTTGATTTCAGCCTACAGTCTTAACAAAATCTAAGGAACTGAAAGCTGCAGCTACTTGCTCATTTTTTACATCATCTTTGATTCAAGTGTTTGATGGCTAATGGGAATTACGTGCTCTGAAAGCCTAGCAGTCAGGTTACATAGCATAAATTTAGCAAGTGAGTTTGTTTTAAGGAAACTGGGAAAGTGAGATGATAAGGGAATGAATGCACATAAAATCTTCCAGGTAATATCCTTCCAGGCTACCTCAGAGACAATTATTACTAAAGCCAACCAAATAAGATCAATTTAAATTCAAAATGTGACTTGGCTGAACCTTTTATAGTTTGATTTCGTTTGTACTCAGTGGTGCTTTGAGAGAGAAGATGCTCAATTGTATCTTCCTGTATAAAGCACTAATCTAGATTTTCATTTTTTAGTTTGAATGGAGTTGATTTTTTTCTCTTTGTTCATGTATATTATTTTTTTCCATTGACGAGAATTTCCTCATGACTTGTCAGATACATCTATCCCCTTTTTTTAGCTAAATCCAAGTGAAATGCTGAGCTTTGTCTAATTACTCCTGTGAAGCTCATGCTCTACCATTAAGGCAACAGAGCTTTAAGAGCACAGCCCCTTAGTACAGATACGAAGCAGGCCTACATAAGGTGTTTTTCTGCTGGAGCATGAATACCTTCTCTTCCTGTGTACCAAGGTAACAACAGCTCTTTCTTGAATACACCTAGAAGGGGCTTTTGGGGCTTAAAAGCAGTGTGATTTTTTCACCATGGAGTTGGCAATGATTGCAATCAAATTCCTGAGAACACAGGCTGAACTGAAGAATAATTGATTTTAGAATTAAATAATGCTTGTCCCCTCAGCTTATTTAATAAAGAATTTAAGTATGTATTTGAATCTCCTGAGTATCAGTTGGTCTTGAGTATATACTGTACAGAATCAAGACAGACTTAAGGGTGTGCTTGAGACTGAACTCGCTTGAATAACATCCTTGCAGGCTGCAATCCTATACCATTTTATTAATCAGATTATATACTGTGGTGTGTGCCTAAGTGGGTTTTTTAATGTATTTGTGGTCTATATTAGTAAATTAAACTGCAGTTTCATTTTTGTGGAAGGAAGGTAATAGACTTTGCTCATACAGAAACATACATATCTGGCTCACAGAAACTGAAGAATGCAAATTATGGGATTAGCTAGTGTAGGTGTTCTAAGTATCCTTATCATTACACTGAAGTTTCTATGAGTAGGGCATGTAAGTAAGAAAGCAGGCAATTTAGAAATGCTTTCATGTTAAACTAGATAATTTGCAAAAGAAAGTGTAACCGTTTTGCATTTCATTTCATGACTGACACTGTTCTGCAGGTTTTCAGCAAGTCTCTCAGTTCGGTGGGAAGTGTCTCTTAGGTGTATGCTTCTGGTGTTCCCACCTTTTTTTGGTGAGAAGTGGGACTCTGCCTTTTTGAAATAGCATTGTGCAGGTACAGAGGAACTTGATGGAGAAGAATGTGTGAAGAGAGAGCTGTGTTAATGTTTGTATTTGAGCCAACTGAGAAATCACTTGAATAGAAGAGTCTGCAAAGCCTATTTTTTTTCTATTATGTTTTAAATTTTTAATCTTCACTTTATTCTCCTGAGAGAGACCTAAGAAGTACTGTTGTGAGAATTTGTTTGACTGTGGCAAGCATTTTTTCTTACCTTTTCCACTGTGTTTTATGTGAACCAATTGCCTTTGGCAGTCACACTTACTTTCAGCCCAACATCAACTACACACGACTTCCTAGATTTCAAAGGTGCAGGTGACTAAGGTGTGAAATCTCCATAAGTGTGCACACAGGATTAATGTATGTACATGCACAAGCCTGTGGAGAATTCACAGTTTATTGCCAAGTGTGTCATTTCTAAATGGCCACCTGTATATGCACTTTATGCTCATGAAGCATCTGTATGCACAATACAAAAAAAAAAAAAAAGAGAGAGAAAAATACAATTTAGGCAAGTCATTTATTTTTCTACAGTGAGTTTGCTATCGGGAGTGCAGAAAAGCACCTTCTGAATCTTATATCCCCAGCGTCCCTCCTCCTTCAATTGCTTCCTTTAATTCACATACTATAAATACATGGTTCACAAATAGCATATTTTATGGCCTTGGATTAAGTAGAGGATTGTTGTGGGTTTTTTCATTCTGTCTATTCGTGTGTGATTTTGGCTGGCATTGTGCCGTTTCACAGCTAGTTTGCCTGCAGTGGATGCCATATGATGCTGGATTTAGCCACCTGTGTAGCACTGCAAGCGATATTGCTGTAACATATGTTTGCTCTTCACCCCCAGCAAAACCATTTCAAGGCAAAGCAGTGTCAGTAGGGAACAAACAAAGGCCAGATCCATGTAATCAGTGTTTTTCCTGAGTATATCTACCATTAAACATCTTCCAGGGGGTACAGCTAATGTTACCCCTTGGCTGGCAAAGCCTATGCAAACCCAGATGCTATCCAAAATAACTTACTGGCAAGGAAGAATTTTGTTGGTAGAACTTTATTTGGTGGGAGTTGGGATACATCTATGTTACTTGGGGGTCACACCTGATAGGGCTAAATCAGCACAAGGTCAGGGCAAAGACCTGTCAACAAAGGATCAAAGGAGGAAGGTCTGACACAAGAATCAAAATTTCCAGAAAGGTATATTTAATTTTTTTCCCAAAAGAGTTTGAGAAGCTCTGTAAGTATGTCTCTCAATTTAGGTACACCAGCATTCTTGTTCCCCTAACAAAATAAACAGCTATATAGGAACATAGAGCAAGCTGGAAACAGCCACCATCAGCATTCTGTGGTGGCACTCTGTTGACAGTATTATATGTGCTCCTCCTATAACAAGAAGCAGTGTGCATGGGGAAGCAGTGATAAAACAAGGGTGGAGTTGCTGAGTGGTAAAAAAGATGGCCCGCAGTAACTGAGATTGCTTGCCATCATGCATTTATGTAGGACTGAAGATAATAAGGTCCAAATGTGTCAGGAGGCAGTAGATGTGCAAGAGGTGTGCGTATGGGATGGGTCTGAGACAAGGGGACACATTCTTGTCAACTCTGTCAGTGAGTAACACCATAATAGAGACACTGGAACAGATTTTCAAAGCCAGGAGAAGATTGGAAAGCCCAGCACCATTTGGTGCCCTGATTTCTTGAGTGACCTGGACCCACACCACCATTACTGCAGGGGACAGAGAATAGTGTTCTGCAGTTTTAGGAAAAAGCTCAAGCAGTTAGAAAGCAGACCTCAAGCAGCAGGTCTCAGTGAACCTGAGACCGAGTACATTTGTTCTTACATAAGCTCATAGATGCTGCTTCTGGAATCAGGTCACACAGGTAGAAGTGAAAGGCCACACTTGGCTATAAATGTGTTTGGACCTAAGCCAGGAACTACTTTATCTGCCTCTTCTCACTGAAGGAAACATGCACATTATCCTGCCAATAAAGTATTCATCCTAACAGGAAGAAACCTGCAGGCCACAGCTCTTCCTGATGACTCCACTGAAGCCTTTTGAGTAAGAGGCTCTGTTAATTTGTAAATACAGTGACATTTTGAGCTTTTGTACAGCCAAGGGAAGCTCCGTGGGAGACTTATGGCTGAATGATTTCTTCCTAGAGAGCAGCAAATGAGGTTAAATCAATTTCATCCTGCAATGGG
The DNA here is from genome assembly GCA_013397935.1 of Dasyornis broadbenti. NCBI lineage: Eukaryota > Metazoa > Chordata > Aves > Passeriformes > Dasyornithidae > Dasyornis > Dasyornis broadbenti. The sequence continues at coordinate 262,066 of VZRN01004515.1, read as the reverse complement.
AGGGGAATGGAAGGAGAAGGAATAACATTTCTCACTTTAGCTCTCACAGAAAAGCAGTTTTATTTACTAAACTTTTAATTATATTTTCCACTTTAGTTTCATTCATATTTGCAGAACTGGGAAGCCTTTTGTCTTGAAATCTTTCCTCTTGAAACCTATAGTAACAAATTTAATGCTGGCTTACATAGAACCTAAATACCAAGAATATGACTTTCTCATTAAGGCCCTGTTACTGCTGTGGAAAAAGCAGAAATCAGTACTTAGAAGTTTGGTAACACACTGATATTTAGTATCTTTTATAACTGTCAGATATGTAAGATATATTTGACAGCTGGTGAAAACACTGTGGGAGTCAGGTAGTACCTTTGCTAGATTGGAAGAGTGAGGAAAAATACCTCCCTTCCTCTCCCTGACACCCTGCCTTTGGTTCCTTAATGCTAAAAAGGTTTATATATATTTTGTTTTACCTTGCTGTCCTTTGCATTTGGATGTGATGGGGTGGGAGGAGAGGAGAATAATGTGTAGCTGAAGTCTCACTTCAGACATGGATGTGCCACACCATGTGGTGGTCATGGTGAACCTGTGATTTCTGTGTATTTTTCCTCCCTCAGAGTAGGATGAGTAAGATGTGAATAGCACTGAGAGATGAATAATGGCATGGAAAACAATAGGTGAAATGTTCCGAGCACCCTGAGAATGCTTGGCTTTGCCCCCCTCTGTGTTTTGGTTGCTTCTTAATTGCTGTTTAACCTGATGAATATTTTTCTGAATTAATTTGAAAATTCCTGGAAATCTTTCAAGGCAGGATGGTAGTACACTTGAACTATGAAGAGCAGTATCTGGCACCCTGTTGGCATCTCATTCATTCAGGGGTACTAGAAACTGCCTTCTCTGATGGAAATGCTCAAGTCTTTGTAAAGATGACTAAAGGATGTATTTCTAAAAGCATATAGATGTAGATATAGATATAATATATGGAGATATATTTTTTAAGATGTGTCAAAAACTCCACCTTTCAGTTATCATGTGATAAGTATAGACTAGAAAATATCAGTCACTTTCGGTATCTCCCTAGCCCAATAACCATGTAGTTGTACTGAGTTATAGTGAGGCTGTCCTCATTTTTCTTAAAAGTCTTGGTTTCCATATTTCATTTTCTTAAAGCTTCTTGAGATATTCAGGGGTTATATTTCTATTTCTCCTTGTTTACCATGAACAGTCCAAAGGAAAAAATTCTTAGAGGAATAGTATTTGAGGTCAGGAGAAAGGGAAAGCATGGAAAGATTCCCTCAAAAAATCTCTACAGTTCTAATGATTCTTGCTTATTATTTCGCGATGTCCTTACGTATATCTTAAGCTTCTGGAGACAAAATTGTCCATGCTAAGCATGATGGCTCTGTTGCAAAGGAATCAGAAGCTCACAGGTGCTACACCGCAGATTTCCTGGAGTGTAATTTATCCAGGAGCGTTTTATAACCCTAGAGCAATTCTAGCTTTTGTTTTAATTACTCCATCCAAAATGAAACACCCCATTTAATCCTGGTGCTGTCCCTTGCTGCCCATGATGATCATGGTGTTTATATCTGTATTTAGGTCCAGTTCTTCCCCTACTGATGATACGCATCAGAGTAAATCATTGTGGCTAAATGACTTCTGCAAGTATTTTTTAATCATCTTCCTTGAAGAATAATGAAAGATATGAGCAATATTTTATAATTTGTTTTCTTGAACTTTATTATTGCATGCTTAATATGTGCATGATGGGCTTATCCCTGTAAGAGAAGACGTTATTCTTAAAGCAGAAAAGAATCTAAACACAGGATTGAACAGAAAGGACCCTATTCTTGCAATGTCAACCCAGAGACAGACATTTAAAAAGCAAAACAAATGGAATAGTCTTGGGTTTAGTTCAAGTGGACTAGACATCCACTAAACACTATGAAGGTTAGTTTATGCTTTGCTACCACTTCTTTGGGACAGTCATCACCTGCTCTTGAACATTTTACTGGGAAGTGATGTGGTTTTGTTTCAGCATCTTACAATGCCTCTCTTCCCCTCCCATAAATCCTTCACATTACATGGACACTTCTTGAACTACATGAATATTAGGGCAATATGATGCTCCAATCGTTAAGAAAAAATGGGAAGAAAATGTCAGTGTTTGGATGCAATGTTAGTAAACAGTGTTTAGTTAGTAAGTGCTATATTAGAAGGCTAATATCATTTCTGTTAGCAATTGTTCAGGAAAACAGATTTCAGAGTATATGTACACTCAGGAAAGCAGATTTCAGAGCACATTCTACATATGTGAAAATCTAGAGACACATCTAAATATGCTTCCATGTACATATGGGTTTACAGCAGCTCTTCTGCCTCTCATGACTTCTCTTTTTTGTTACTTCTTTGAGAGAAGTAGAGCCTGTGGTGTGTGCTCAGCATAGGCCTACAGCTTAGAACTGTGAGGTGAACAGCTTTCCTTTCTCATGTCAGTGCACACAATTTTCTGGGCTACCCACAGCCCCCTGGACCAGTCCAGATTTGACAGGACATGCTCAAATTCTTGCCTTCCTTTCTCCGAAGAGAGTTAGCTATCGTTGGCTACGACACTTTATGCCAATAACAGATCCTACAAAAAGTGAGCAGTGTCTGACCAAAGATGGGCCTAGGTCAACTTCTTGTCTCCTACACTGGCCAGTAATGGTCAATAACAGAGGAAGGTACTGGAAACAGGGCAAATATTTACTCTCCCTTTATTTGTACGGCTTCTCAGCATCTGTCCCTTAGAGACTTGTAGGCCCCCTAAGGTAGAGAATGGATTTCTTAATGAGAACTGGATTTCACCTACCCAGCCTCCACAGATAAAGGAGCCCAGGTCTTTGTGACCTCCACCACAATCTGCTCAAGAATCTGTTCTCTTTCACATGAAATTCTTCCATTAGTTGTGTGTGGTTGAGTTTTGGGGGAACAGGTGGGGATAGTAGTATGTGCACACTGTTTAGAAGTGGCATGAATTAAAAATGTGTTAAGTTGTAAATAGAGGTGTTGACAATACATTTGGCAATAGCAGATGTACTTGACAGAAGGTGTGGGTAGCTGTTTAGTGCTCAGGAAGAGAACATTCAGCCCCCCAGCTCTTCAGGAGTTTTATGATACACTGTCTAAACCGATCCAAGTTTCAAAAGCACCTTCCTGCCTTCATCCAGAAGGACTGTAAGTGCAGGAGAGTGTAGACTGGATTGAGTACACTGTTGCTGAGCCACCCCTGTTGTAAATGCATATCTGCTGAGAACAGGAGAAAGCTGTGTGACCCTTGCGGTTTGGTTTGCTGTTTGTCACAGGATGCACCTAAAGACAGGTTCAACCAGTCTATTCTTGTAATTGATGAGTGCAGTGTCAGAGACATCATCTTGCTGCTTGTTGGCCACTTCTCCTAGTGCTTCTGAGAGCCTTCCAACCATATGTGCCCTCCTGCACACACTGCTTAAATTTTCCATATGCCACATGACAAGCTTTCCCAGGCACTTCATATGACCTTGAAATAACTCCCCCTTCTCTTAACAAAATGTGTCATCTGGGAATATTTTGCCCTTCCGAATATTTCACAAAGGCTTCAGACCTTCTCATGAGATGAGCAGTACCTTTCCAGGAAGATTTAGATTTTCAGGTTTTTATAGTGTACAGTGAGTAGTGCACCACCGTCACAAGCCAACAATACCTTCTAGTCGTTTTGGCCCTGTGGATCTTTAGCACTTTTTCCATGCTATATTTCCAGTATTGCTGTCTCCATGGGTAACTACAGAAGCAAAAAATCTCTAAGAAGAGACTATGTGGTATCTAACATGGGCACTGTATTAGTTTCTTGGTTTTTTTGTTGTGACTCTAGGAAGTATGTCTCAGCAGGTAACATCAAAATGGTCCCTTCTGTCTGAATCTCAAGCCTCTGGATGATTCACCTATGTGATATTTTAGCCAGAGGAATTGGAATTTAATCACCATTTCAACTTAATTTCAAAATGTGTAGTGGACAGACCCCATGCAATTCTCCCTAAAGGACCCAGGGCTTCATCCAAGCATCACCAGCACAAGTTTACATTTCAGTTTTTAACCCAGGAACATCTCATCAACTGAGCAGCATGACAAAAACACCTACTTCAGAAACTTGCTGATATTTCTAAATATGTTGCTCTTTTTCCTTTCTTCTTTCATTCTGTGATTGGTCTTATAGCTGAGGAAAACTGTGCAATGCCTAATTTCATTTGGAGCTTTTAACATAAGTTACCTTCTAAAAAATAACCTGACCCCAACCTTTCATTTTCTGAGACTAGCTGTTTACATAGCTATGTGACATTGTGATAGATTAAGAGTTTGAGTTTACAGTGTTGTGGGTTTATATTGCTGGGGTGAAAAATCCAATGTAATGTTCTAAAGAATTTGTAATTAGATGGGATTTTTTGCCTTTGCTTTACAGTAATTCCATGCCCTGTTACAATTAAGAAATCACATTTAAAAATGCAAGTGTTCCCTACAGAATATAAGCAAATGAAATCAGTGCCCCTTTTCATTAAGGTAGTTGTCATGATTAAGACAGATGCTGAAAGATCTTCTGTCTGATGACAATTCCATAGAGGGTGTTATAGTGTTTCTAGAATACAGGTGAGAGGTTTTTAAAGGTTAAAAATTAGATTAAAATTCTTCTTGCCTCTGTGTGGCATAGGAGCAGACGTCAAGAACCATAACTTTCTACTGCTGACAAAATCTGTCGTCGTTTATCTGGGAATTTTCGTTCGTGTAAGCAAGTGTGTTTATGGAAGTCCTTCCAAAAAATGCCAATAAAGGCAGGCCTGTTATCTTTTGGGGGTACCTAAGTCTTTCTGAGTTTCTGTGCTTCATAGACTGTTCTAGTTGGAGTGCTGAAGCCAGTGTCCACACACTCTGCCTCGCCGCAGTAGTTTTCACGCCAAATGGTCTGTGTCTGAAAATAAGAAACAGCAAAGCTTTCCTATTAGAATAAACAGTGCTCAAACATTTAGGAAAATATTTCTACCATTTTTGTGTAGCATTACAAAATGAAGGCCCAATCATAGCTGTAGCAACCAAAAATAAGCTTGATTTAAACTATTGAAATAATTGTTGGATCTGTCATTTCAGAAAGGTTTTTAAAATTCTACCTAGCAATAGCTAATTAAAACAGGACCTGTGTGCTATTTAAACATCAGTATTGTGACCGTTAGAAAAGTAGAGTTTTAAGAGTTACATTGCTGCATAATTGAAGTATTATGAAGTGCCCCAATTCACAAAACACTTAGGTGCTTCATTACCTTTTTGCAGTCTGCTCATCCGTTAAAACAGGAGAACTCTGAATCTGCATGAAAGGAGGCGCATAAATGCATTATTGAATCAGGGTTAAACTAGTAGCACTACCTACTATTCCATGAAAATTTAGTTTCTGACAAGCCTTGCAAAGTCTGGAGGATTTAATATATATGCTGATAAACAATTTTCATAGAATAAATAGAGCAGCCCATGAATAAAAAAAGGACATTTTTGGAAAAAAGGCATGACCGCAAATCTGCTCTTCTGGTATTTGTAGGAACACTGAAAAGCTTAGTGATGATTGAAGACCATCTTTCTATATTGTGGATTTACATAGATTCTGAATGTTGATATATCAAGCATGGAATTACTGGGAAGCAGTATTGAACATGTTTAAACAGTTTAGGTCACATTATCACTGATGTGTGTGATCTGCAGTTCCATATCAGCTGACAAGGGTTGCAGCTGCATGGATGTCCGTAAATCTTCCCACCCATGTTATATCAGTGCCTGTGATGAAATAATCTGTTGCTGAATTAGTTTATGGGAACATCCCCACCGCATCTTCAAAGAGCCAATTCTTGCCTTGTAGAGTCTATGGTTAGGAAAACAAAATGAAGGCTGGGATGGTGGGGACAAATGAAGCAACAGATTGAGTTTATAACTCATGAGTCTTGTTTTATAGTTTTTGATTCAAAGTGGGTTGATTTTGTTGGTTTCTTTTTTTATAAGCAGTGCATATACCAATATTTATTCTGCAAAGTTGTGGATCCAATGTATCTTATTCATCAAAGCTGTTTGCTCTGTAAGGATTACAGCTAGTTATCCCTAATGGAATTGTGGCTGAAATGTTCTCTTCTCAGCTGTCTCTGTGTTTTGGTATACCTGTCCCTTAGAAATTTTGTGGCAGCAGCTTGTACCGCCATGTTTCCATATATTATATTAACACTTAGATTTCTCTGCAACATCATTACATAGTTAATGGAAAAACCCTAAATTTTTCTAACGCTGAGCTGGGTTAGGAGAAGATTGTCCTTCCCTGCACCAAGACTGATGCTGAAATTGAGATAAGTGATTTACATTCCAAAAGGCTCATTAACCATCAGACTGCTGTGGATTAGATTACTAATGGCATCCTGATGGTTTCATGCAACTTCCAGCAGATTTTTTGTAGCTAGTATTAAATCAATTTGAATGATAATGGGGAGTCACTAATACATAAGCATTTATTTGCAAGATTCTCTGTAGCTATAATGGCTGCCAGCTCTGTATTTTAACGTTCACTAATGGTTTCATACTTGCCCAAGATATTGTAACTCACAGAACCAAGTGGGATGCTATGCTCTGGCAGTTTATGCTGGAGTTTCAAACCTGAGGTACCAAAACCTAAAAGCATGAAATCCTGGCCTTATTCCTTACATGTGACCCAACCAATCATGTCATTACAGCCGGGATTACAAAGGTTGACAAAAGCAACTTCACACATTTCAGGGCATTGCATCAACTTTCCCAGCTTATGAGATCATTAAAAAAGAAAGGGATTAAGACAAATCAGTGTTACCTCCATTTTAGTTTTCTGTTATCCAGTGTTCAAATTACTAGATAATTTTCCTCATATTTCAGAACTTTTCCCCAAAAAAAGAACTTTAGTTAAGAAAACTGGTATTTTTTCAGTTGGGATCTTCATGAGAGGTGCCAAAACTCATGACTCTTGCAATTGGAAACACTGTAAGGAATGGAAGAGTTTATTCTGAGTAAGTTTCAGTGCATATACCAATTCCCTGGCCTGTCTTCCTCCCATCATTCTCAGCAGCATCCCAGCACAACTTCTTGTAACTCCCAGGACAAATTTCATGCAATCCTCTTGCTTTTCTATCCCCTGTGCTCCCCCATGGCTCGGAAGAGCTATATTCTCTTGTGGGAAATCTCCAAGCTGGGTTGTGCCTGTCCAGCTATTCACTACTTTATATGTCACCTTCAAAAGTGCTAAGTGTTTACAGTTCTTGCTGGAATCAGTTGGAGCACCAGGAACACAGCAGCCTTAAAAATCAGATTATACAGATCTTTACGGGTAGATGCTGAAACAAAGATGCCTGAAGCGAAGGGCCACTGCTGAATACATTTCGCCCTACAAGATTTGCTTTGTGCAAATGCAGGAAGTGATGTTAGAGACAAAATAAAATTTGCTAACTGTTAGAAATGTGTAGATATTATTTACCACTGATAAATAAAAGCAAAGGTAGAAGACTGAAATAGACAATGAGGGGTAAAGACCATAGGACTCCATCTCAATGAATAATTAATTGATTGTACTGTTTTCTTCCTATTTTTCAACATAGATGAAGAAAGGCATTCTTCTTGAGCTACTTTCTTCTAATTAAACAGAGGGATTCTCCTAGCAAAAAACTACAGCAGGAATTTATTAAAGGGGTAGTTTTTATTTAAAACATATTGGCCTTCTGGAGATACAGAATGTTTGAAGACCACTTCTGTCTCTATTGTGTGTGAATATTGACATGTTTTGTCGTGGTTGATACCTACTGCACTTGTTTCTCTCTATTTGAAGCTGAAGAGAGCAATGTGTCTGTGATAATTATTCTTTCATACTACTGTCTTTTTATTCTGCAGGAATGCAATAAGATAGCAGGATGAACAATACTTCACTCCTGGTTATATAACAGGAGTTTCATCCTCCTGCTGTCACTTTTTCCTAGCCTTTCTTCTCCTGTAGCCATGATAGCTATTCACCTGTTCTTCTCCCCATTGCATGGCACATTGCTCTGCTAGATCACTAATGTCACTGCTTCCACCTAGCAGAAACCAAGTCCTGCTTTTGTTTCTCAGTGTGCAAGAAGAAGGGGCTCCATGTTTTGGGCTGAAGTGCTATGATGGGATTAGTCATTTAGTGCGGGATATTTATGTGTCTTTTAGGGCTGTAAACTGGAGCTTCAAGCACACAACAAATTGAAAGGGAATGGATTACAAGTTCGGCTTCCTACACATGTAGCTTGAAACCTACTTGTGTCCCGTCAGTGATCAAATGGCCTAAGGGCTGTATCAGTGATACCTACGTGCAGAATATACTCTTACAGTAATAGGATCAATGCAAGTTGCACCCTGACATTCTGCTCCTGCTTTCCACTGCATGGTTAGCCAAAATCTCTCTTGCACTCAGTTGCTACAGGGAGAGATTTTCTTTTTGACTTTTTCAATCATTATAAGGTGCCGAAGGATTTGCTGCACCATATCAGAGTGTATCTAATGCCAGGGTTTTTTGGGTAAGCAACAGCCTGATGGTGGTTTTCAGAAAATACACCCTAATGAGGGTACACACACTGTGCCTGAACCCACACCTTCCTTGTTTAAATTTATCCCTAATAAGCCCAGCCTGTGGGCAGCACAAGGCTCTGAGATGAAACTACTACCAAGAGCATCCTCCAGTCCAACCTTCACAGTTTGTGAGGTTGGGTTGTTGGTACAGAAGAAGAACAAGTGCATTGCTCTAAACCTCTTAATTTGGAAAGATTGCAAAAGCGTGTTTTCTCTTCTACCCAAACATCTACAACAGAAACAATTTTCTACAGTGTTCTAGGTTTAAAGATAAACTTCATCAAGCATTATTTACATTTCTCATTTCCATATCAGTGTGTTAATAGAAAATGCCATGATGAACAGAGAAAGTATTGAAAAGTATTCTTGTCAAAGGGAATTTTACGGGAGATATGTGGAGAGCAGGTATTAAAATACCTTTTTTTAATATGGAAGCATTGGATAAATTGCCCAAATATACCAAATGAAAAAAGCATGCCTGAAATACAATAGCATATTGCTATACTGAAAGGCCACTTTATAAAACAACATTATTTTATGCAAATAAAATAAACACATGTAACACTACAGATACATAATAACACTGTTACTGGTTTCCGTTGTTTTTAATTTCTGTTGTTTAGCAAGACATGAAAATGCATATTTGAGTTTTGTTGACTTTAACATTACTGGTATTAGGAAAAGACCTCAAATACACATGGAGAGAACTGAAATCCAATCAAAGCTTTCTATGGCTTATTGCAGTTTTACAGTCCCTAAAAGAGGAAGACGGGAGAGCCCTCACTGCCAAATGTAGTAATTCTGTGAGTCAAGCTTAGTGTTCTCTTGGGAAAAGAAAATACATGATCATATTTAGTTGCATTAATTTTTGCTCATTTTTTAAAAGACAGGATAAAATTCAGGAGATTTTAGCCAAAATGGCTCTTGGTGATGCCTTTCATCCCTGAAGCAGCTCATAGATTTTCAGCAGTGTCAGCAAAATTAAATTTTAGGAGCCCATGCATAAAACCAAGTGGCTTATGAATTACTTAGTAACTAATTAAGCACGTTCCAGTGCAGTGGTCCCCCAGAGAAGGAGGCAGGGGCAGGAAGCTGTGAGGGCTGTGAATAGCCCTGGGCAGAACTAACTCCTTCTGAGCCACCAGGCTGTAACCCCAGGTGGGCTGTGCATGCAAACTGTGGGAACTGGGATCCTATTTCATGGTCTAGAGCATGCTGAACTGCTGGCATGTGCTGAGTGTTTTGCCTCTATTCTCATCTCACAGTCAGAGCAGTCTGGGCAGTGTTTTCATTTTGAAGCTGTTTTTTTTCATGTCCATATGTCTGTGCCTAAAGCCATCCTTAACAGGAGCCTCAGAAGGGAAGCCATGAGCTACACATGGACAAATCTCCATCAAAACCTACCTTGCTACAAGCTGCTTCTTTACAGCTTCAGTCATAGCTCAATTTTAAAGTCTACCAGGAAGACCAAATCCTGCTGGTGCTGCTTATTCATTGTGGCTATTAGTAGTGCAGTTTCATGGGGCTTCCTGGGAGTTCCCTGGGGGTTGTCTGAAGGTTACTTAGATCTGGCTATTCTGTGATATTTTTGGCCTAGGTTTCTGGTATAGCTATTGACCACTCTCCTAATAGGCAGTGTCTTCCCCAGGGTGTTGTGCTCTCTCTTTCTGGGTTGTTTCTTCATAAGTTAAAGCCTGAGTGCCAGAGGTGAAAGATCTTGTGGTGGGATATGCACAAATTGAATTGTGGTGAAGCATGTATAATTTACACCAACTAATCTGTATTTACAAGATGTAGAGCAGGATAGTAGGAAATAGGAGTAGATGCATGGACTACCTGCACTCAATTGAAGAACCACAAGACTAATACTTGTCTTTTATGATCAAATCTTGTGCTCTCTAGTGGTATAAAGATCTGCATTTAGCATCCCTGCTGTTGCCAAAAGGTGTACCAGGCTGCATTTGGTATGCTCTGAACATTTGAATCTCTTCACAGATATGCATATACCAGCCAATTTTATAAATCACAGTGAATGTAAGAGGGACTAATATGTATGTGTGCTGTGCAGACCTGATGTATGTGGACATATTACTTACAAATAATTCCTGGAAAGTCATAACACTTTCCAGGAGGATCTGAAGCCATTACAGGAAGCAGCTGTAGCTGCTTATTGCCTGAGGTGGTTGTGTAGGCAAGCCCAATGTAGTAAAGAAGATCCCTGCATGTAGCGTATAGCAGGCCACAGTCATTCTCAGAAGAGGGAAAATTGTGGTCATCTCAGATTGAGCTTATACATCTTTGGATAGCATGCATGTGTATCAGGCTTGATTACAAGGATCTTGTTTTCCAGAAATTATTTTGAATTAGGCATTACCAGATACTTACAGTAACCCTAATTTGCTGAAATCCTTGCAATACAAACGAAACAGGTCCCAAGCCAGAAATCTGATAGGATACTGTCTGCAAGACAGTAATATAGGTCAGCTAAACTTGCTCTCTACTTCTAATCAGCTCGGTACTGTTCAATACCAGAATATGTGCTTGTGAGTATAATTGGGCAGAAGAACAATGCCCTACTCTATTACCTGGATTTTGTAGTAGTTCACATAAATGCTTCCAATGCTCCTCCTGGGTAGTGGATCAAGCTGTCAGGTTGCCATGGCTTCAGCAAATGCTTGCCACATTAAGAAGCTGTCTTGGTTTGGAAGACAGGCATCTGCTAAGGAAGGTGGGAACCTGCCTTAGAACAGAGGATATGACCCCTTTCCCTCCAAATTATTATAACTTCGAAATCAAAGGCCCTCAGGCAAGGATATGGGAAAAAAGAATAACAGTTCTTTAATAGTATCTATAACGAGGAAAACAAGCAACAATAACAGTAGCAATAACAAAACAAACAAACCAGAAACCCGGTCGCAGTTTTCTCTGGGCTGCCAGACACCGCCCCTCCCCTTTGGTGCAGTTACGGTCACGGCCGGCAGGGGGCGGTCACGGCTGGCAAGGGGCGCTGTCCGGCTCCCAGACAGGCAGGGCAGGGGCGATGGCTCCCGCGCAGCTGCAGGGGGCGCTGTGGCACAAGCTCAGGTCCTCGGTGATGGCGGATGGACCGGAGTGCAAGATGGGCTGCATGGCGACAGGAGCTGCAGCAGGAAATCTCAGAGCAGCAAACTGGGCAGCAGAGCTGGTTCACTCCAGCCGGCGAACAAAAGGGTGGCAGAGACTCTGCAGCGGTGGCAGAAGCCGCAGTACATCCCGGCAGGCGGGGTGGGGGTGAGGGTCAGCAGCAGCCGAGCTCCCCGCGCGGCAACTGCCGCAAGCAACTGGGCAAAATGTGCACTCTGGGAGCGGGGGAGAAACAGGGTCGGGGCCCCGGGCCTCTCCTCCCAGCGAAAAAACTCACCCAGCAAGGAAGAAAAAAAACAAGGCAGTGCTGAGCTCCCGCGGCAGCAGCACAAAAAACAAACAAACAAACAAACAAACAAAAAAAAAACCTAGCCCTGCCGTCCCCGTCCAAATCCCGGGAACAAGTGTGTGTTTGCAAACGACCAGGTACCCTTTTTCTTCCCTCCCCACACCCGGCTATGTTTTAGTCTCTTAAGTGCATCTTTTGTCTCTTAAGTACCCAGTCGTTATCTCTTAAGTACCCACTCGTTATTTCTTAAGTACTCAGTCGTTAAGGCTCGTTAAGGTATCTCTAGCCACAGGATGGAAAAATTCCCAACCTCCAACAGAAGCCTCAAAGGATCCATGTGTAAAAGAAAAAAAAAGAGTGAGAGGAGTTTATAATGGACTTTAGTCAAAACAAATCTCTTCTTTTTCTAGGCTGTCTTTCGAACACAGGGTCCAAATTCCCCAGTTGTGTGGAAAAATTCAAGCTGGTTTAAATGGACCTTGTAAAATGTTAGTTCTGGTATAGGAATTCAGGAAAGACTGGTAAAGCACTGTATATCTTGTGTTATAGCACATTGCTTTCCTGCTTCTAATGCCTTCATTATGATTGATTTAGCCGTTGAATTACAACATTAAAAACAAATGATTAAATCTTTAATTATGAGCACTTTGTTAGAAAATTAATTTCTTAAACTAACAACTTGTCTGGGCCTATATCAATTGACATTAATCATTAACCCGTCTGAAAATCTATATTAGTTATGTTTAACTTATGAGGGTGTATGAGGCAGGAAATCTTTCTCAATATAAATAAATTATCAAAATACTATTTATAGTCAGTTAATTAAAGAGCAAATTACTGAAGCAGGGTAAATTTCTTATGTAATATAATGTAGCTCTACTGATACTCAGGAAGCAAAGATCATCTCATCACCTGAGGTGTCTCTGTTCTCAATTACATGTAAATTCCTGAGGAATTGTATAAATCCTGATAAATCCTGTGCCACCATGCACACTTCTTTGCAGGCTTAACTGCAAACATTTGCCCTTCTGTTTGAATGGACTGGCACTGCAACATATTTGTTAACCTTCTGTATCTTTTGTCCTTCAGGACATCAGGAAAAGAAGCAGCATGACTGTAAATGCTGTAGAAGCCTGGTTCCCAGGATGTAAGATTACCTGGCTGTACTAAAAATTAATTCTGCAAGTTAGTTTTGGAGTAATGAAAGGTGGAATTAGCAAATAAATACTTTGTATCCTGATTAGAGTAAGTTTGAATTAATTTCTTTGTAGCCATATGATGTAGCAGAATCTAATTGTGTGAGTACAGTATTATGTTCATGAACAGAGGATTCCCAAGTAATGGCAGTTGAAAAACTCAACCATCAGGTGCTTAGCACATTTTAAATCATGTTCCACTGTAGCATTTTTTCTTTCTGTCATGCAGGCAAGGTCAGGTATTGTATTTTGAATCCAAAGATTATTCAAAACTATTTCCTTTTAAAGTAAAAAACTTAAAGTTTAGCTAATCTGGAGACATTAAAATATCAGCTGTATGGGGAAAAGCAGCCAAGTATTTGATACCTGCCTTAATAAAAAACTCTACTTTCTTGCACAGAAATAATCAACAGAAGTTTCTCCATGGAAGCAGATTAAAAACGAGCAACCAAATAACAACGAAATTGAAACTGCTTCAGTGAAGACCTGCATTCCCAAGGCTCACTTTCTAAACTATGAGAGAAACTGTGTGGAGAATATATGGCCAAAGAGCTTCCAAATGGTTGCATAGTACTCTGACTTTCAGACAGCTGCCAGGCACTAAACTGCTTGCTAGCAATTCATGAGAAGTGGACCTAAATGGTAAAATATGTGAATATTTTTGTTACCACTTTGAAGGACCAGTTTTGCCCTCTACAAAAAGCTTGTGTCCTCAGGGACATGTAAATTAAGAAGATTTGATCAAAACTCTCAACATCAAATGAAGGATGTGGAATAGTAAATGGCAGTCATCATAAGCTTTGAAAGTCTCAGCTGTGTTTGGGATATAAAGTAAAGAAAGGTCTAGGATTCAGGTGTCAGGGCTCAGCTTGGAGGTACTGTTCAAGAGTTTCCAGTGGAAAACATTTCTCTTCTTTCTTACGCCAGTGTACTCACATCTGAGAGAGTTACAGCACCTTATCCCATGAGTTGATGCAGAGCATTATGCACTTGTGATGTTTGCTGTGCACTTGTTAAAAATGCAGGGAGCACAGCACATGGATATCTCCTGCCACTGAGTGATTTCTGTGAGGTCCTTCTGTGTTGCTTATGGCTGGGTCAGGATGTGTTGAGTACCTCAGAAGATGCATTCTTTTATTCCAAAAATTCTGTAGTTGCCAATTTTATGTGATTGTTAAGGCTCGGAAATCTTAGCAGAATAAAGATAAAGGGCCTTGGTATGATCATTGCTTGTCTCTATGTAATGACCCTGCTGGAGCTAATCTGGTGCAGACAAGAATGCAGCACTCTTGTTACTCCCTGCTCCAAAACACAATTTGGTGCATGGGCATGGTCATTCTGGAAGATGTGACCACCAGAACGTCAGCTCCTGCAGCTGCTGACCATGTGCAGAGGGAGTCAAGGAATTTGCTGAGCTTCCTCATTAGGAGACTGTGTGTCTTTTTGTAAAAGATTATAAAAGAAACTAGTTATTTGGAAATGTAAGCCTAAACTTTTCAGTACCCAAGAGGGTATTGTGTTATGTCAGCTCTGAGTGTCAGCTCATAGCTAATTATGAAGACAACTTCATGGCTTAAGCAGGGATACAGAAAAAAAAAGCTCTCTGCTGAGGCATGAGCTCTATCCCATACAGTGATAGTGAGGGCCAAAAGACTGAGACCTGTTAACACCCAGTGGGGAACCTACTCTGGAAGCAAAATCTGTGAGATTAAATTCTTGTGCTGCTTTGCAGGAATTTCCACTACTTGTCAAGAAGTTTTCCAAATCTATTTTGCATACGTGATTTGATGTTCTCTCTTCAGACTTGTCCTTATCTCTAGCAGGACTCAAAATGCTACACAAAAAAATTCAGAATTACAAGTGTTCCCATGTTAAATGTAAGATAATGTAAAATATCTTCTGGAAAAAAATCTCTACCTTATCATGGTCCTCTCACTGTTCAGTCCAGTTAATAATTTTTTGTTGGAAAGACTTTAATTTATGCTGCATTAATGATGTACTCTAAAGAGACATTGCACTTTCCAGGTTCACTGAAATGTTCTGCAACTGTCTTTTCAAAACTGACTTGAATATTCACAGTGCAGCAGCTGGTGCAAGAAGTATCGTCCTTTATAACCCAAGGTCAATAGGTTGGGAAAAAACTCCATGTTTTACAGTTTTTCCCTGTGGAAGTTCTGCAGCTGGGGCTCAGAAAAGTGGCAGCATTTATGTTTTTCTTTAGCTGAAATGTCAGGGCTGGAGTTCTTTGCTATTCCATGCTTTTGTCAAATCAAAATTCACAGGAGGCAAATTAAAATTGGCTCACATGTTTTCCTCAGCATCCCTGAGCCTGGACTGGCCAGGCCATAAGTTCACTTCCTACCAGTGCTTCTCCCTATGGATCCGACAGCTGGAGAAGAGTCAGAGCTGAGACAGAGAGGGCCCAAAAGGCCAGGCTGGGTCAGGGATCAGCCAGTGATGTGTGTGTGTGCAATTGGTTACTGGGGCTCACTGGTAGACCAGCACAGGGTGACCCCGAGGTGCCTCTGTGTTGGTGTCCTGGTGTCCCTTCCTGCCCTTACAGTCCCCATGGTGAGACTGGTGTTTTTGGGGCTCAGCTGGCATTCGCATGTCTCCAGCACAGTGGCACTGCATTCATGTGTCAAGAAAACCGAAGGCTGTATGTGGCATTTTAAGTGTTTCTTAGTCAGGGAAGTTAAAGTCATGTATGGGACATGGTTACCACATGTGTCTCTGGGAGAAGGAGTATTTTATAATGTACAGAAAACAGAATGCAGATGGAGCCATAGCTGAAATAACCAGTGGCCTGGTGGCTCAGATGGTCCCCGGTGGTGTGAGGGATAAAAGTTAGTGTTTCTTATCTAAATTAGAACAGACACCCTGGTCTGGTGTCCAGGAAGAGCAGCTGGCTTATTTTCAAACCTTTCTAGGCAAAATTTTTGTCAAACCTCTGTTTAATCTGACTTCTTGGTTAAACAAAGTTCATGTTCCAGTGGCACACTCTTTCCCTGTAAAATGCCTGATCATCTCTTCGCTTTAGGGACACAACAGGTATGACTCATTCCCTGTGATGCAGCTGGAGTCCCAGAAGCCATGTTACCAGGAAAACAGTTAAAGATTCAAGGGAATTACATGAAATTCTCCCAACATGATAACAATTTTTAACTGTTTGCTTTCATAGCAGTTTATACGGTGACTGTAGAATAAAAATTATCACCCAAAATATTTGGGTTTCATGACATTAAGCTAAGAAGACCTGGTGTTCTCTAACTCACAACTATTTGAATGAAATGAAAGTGTTTCTTTCCAGAGGAGAGTAAACTAAAATCAGGTAGCTAGTACAGTCAGGAACAGTGTGACTGTGCATTAATGCACTAGCAGAGCACTTGCTTTTTTTCTCTTCTATTTGAGCTTTCCGAAAGGACAGTGAGTGGGAGGGATACCTATGTACTTCCCAGTGCTTTTATGCAGCCTACAAAGCCTAGACTTACCAAGGAAATCAATGACAACAACTGCACATGCTCTGGAAACTAAAGGGGACTGTTGTAGCTTCCTCAGAGGTCTCTTGTTCCAGAAAACCAGTGATTCCCTTGGCACAAGGGCTCTCAGCCGATTTAGGTTCTGCTTTCATCATACTGGGGACTGCGCATCACTCTTTCCAATCCCATGAAACTCCCCTTTCTTCTCCTTAACAATGTCGCCATAATTTGCTTGACACTAGTAGTTAACCTGTATTGGACCCTCAGGTCTTTTCATGTTTTCTAACTGCGAGCGTGAAGTTGCTCAGATGAGACTCTAAAACCTGCACAGGCTTCAAGTCTGCCAAGGTTCAGTACAGGCCCTTAAGTGCTGATACAGGACGACTGTGCCATGACTCCTATAGCTGTTGTGGATTTTGTTTCTGAGTAAATGAGACAAACCATACGAAATATCTATCACATTTCTCTCTTCTTTTAAAAACTGTGAACATAAAAGGCAACTCTATCTGTGAACGTCTCGAAGAATTTTTACATAGTCAATATAATAAATTATCCATTTCCTGCTTCAGAGCAGTGAGAAGTAGCTGAGAAAGTAAAGGTAATCAAGCAGAGGCCAGTCAGTGGCTGTTAGCAGAGAAGTAGGCTTTCTTAATGAAGAACTTTCCAACTAAGAAATAATAATGCTGCTTTTACTGTATTTTCAGTTGTCTGGGCTGTTTCTAGACACTAGTTTTCCAGCGGTGGGAAGCAGGTCTTCATGGCTCTAAACCTCCAAATGTTTAGAAACTATTTCATATTTATATAGATACACAAATAATAGAAATTAATTGCAAATCATTTTCAGACTGTTCACATAAAATGCTTCTCTTGAAGCCAGCCTGTGGCAAAAGGTTTCTGCTGACATTGAGATTTTTTTCAGCTTTGAGGTCTACAGCCTGGAAAGAATTAAAGATCTACTAATTTCTTTCCACTGTTTTCCATCATCAATTAAACTGAAAACAAGGGCTATAAATTATGGTGACCTTTTCAATAACTTATAATTTGTGGGATAGAAATGTGATGCTGTGAAAGTACTGTGAATAATAAAAAATATATTAATAACTTTCTCAGAAACCACCAGGGAAAGGGTAAATTGCTTTCTGCTTGGTATCAAATTTTCATGTAAGGTACTGTATCATGGAAATTTTCAGTCTTGTTAAAATTCAGATGACCTAAAAATAATGCTACCCCTTCACCTCTGTACTTCTTGTCATTTCAGCTGACAAATGTCATTCTACTAGATTTGATCAGCATTTTATAATGACTTTACAGAAAATACGGCCTGTTGGTTTTCCCTTGTTGTCCTGTAAAATGTACAGTGAACAGTGGGTCAATATGTTGGCCTAAGAAATTGCTAAAAATGTAACAGCCACAAAAAGCACACTCTGGTCTGAATGTAGTGGCACACATATTCTGTGTTTAATGGAACTTGCATTTTTATGGCTCTTCAACTAGATTTTTACAAACACTGAAGGAACTGCAAACACCTATATAAATTTTCAGACATAGTTCTGTAGACCAAAGATATTCCTCAGTTCGTGAGGCAGCTGTATCATTGCTATGCTGTTTCATGAGCCTGGTTAAAATTTCCCCTAAAAGAATTGTCCTTTTGTTGAGAAAACAGTAAATTCTTCATGGCCCTTGGCTGCTCTTCACCTCAAAGATGCCAAAAAACAACTAGTGAAAATGTGTTTCTTTTGTGCTAGTTGCATGTTTGCTAGAAATACAGTGGAGAGCAGATAGGTACCAGTTATCTGTGTGGGACATGGAGATCTCCACATAACTGATCTGTGCTAAACAATGAAGCATAGCCTTGAGGCGCAGAGCTTTGGGTCCTGTAGATAATTCCCGACTTTCACAGTTCCCAAGGACACAACTGGAAAGTTGGTTTTACGATCATTTGAAAGCCTTAGATATCAGGTGACACTAAGCTTCTACATAATCTTTGTTCATCCTTGTATATGCAATAGCTTGTACTTCATCTAATTTTGATAGAAGAAGATAAAAAGTCTCCCTCAGACTGATCTTTTCCCTCAGCTTCACTTCTCAACTAATGGTGGAAGATGGAGTGGAGATCCTCAGCCTGTACTTCAACCATTGAATTACTTCTTTTTCAGTGAATATTTTTCTAGGATCAAGAACTGTTTCCACACTGAAGTTACCATGTTTATCACAGTTCTGCAAAGCGCACTGCTTCTCAGTGGCTCACAAACAAAAGATAAACAGTGTGAGAAGCCTAAATTTTAGTATGTGTTCATCTGTCC
Organism: Dasyornis broadbenti; assembly: GCA_013397935.1. Classification (NCBI taxonomy): domain Eukaryota; kingdom Metazoa; phylum Chordata; class Aves; order Passeriformes; family Dasyornithidae; genus Dasyornis; species Dasyornis broadbenti. The sequence goes on along the minus strand of VZRN01004515.1, from coordinate 243,033 downwards.
TTTGAACCCACTTTAATTTGATGCTATCTAACTGCAAAGACAGTTTTGAAGTTCTTCAGCAGTGATGGTGGGCAAACAGGGAAGTGGGCAAACAGGGAAGCAGGCAAACATTTCTGACAACTGTCCATCCATGTCAACAGTACAGTAAGCAGCTTCAAACCCATCTTCCAACTTCCTATGGGTATGACAAGGGGATTCGGAAGGCCTGTTTTCTGTGTTTTAATTCCTGCTGTTGAGATGGCACTTTGCACTGTGGATGCCAACTTTGGTGTTTGTATGTCATTCATAGTTCCCCAAGGGAAGGCTCACAGGGTGGCTGCATCCAGATGGGCCTGCCAAGTAATCCTGGCTACTCAGCAGGGTGCCACCTTCTGTGAAGTGACAAGGACCTAAAGAGATGAAGAGGGAAAACAGTGTGAGTCCATCCCAGGAGGTGAAGATGCAATTCCTTTTCTCTGTTTAAATTGTCCTTGAAGGGAAGGTGCAGGTGAAGCTGCACCATGAAGCAGATGTTCGGATCGTGGTGTCAGATGAACACTGCTTTATTTAAAGTCAGTTTTACCTCTTGATACAGCCCAAAGGTGCATGTAGCTGTCAATTGTTTCTTTTGAAAATTTGTTCTGCTTCAGTGAGTTGGAGAAATTCCCTGTTCTAGCAAAGTCCCAAAATAACAGATGGCTCATATTCAGATATCAGCAAATCCTAAAGTTGTGGGCATGACCCCTGCCCGTGTCCTGCTGAAAAGTCTGCCAGTCGTCAGGATAAGGTTTTTCTGTAACAAGACCAAAAGTGTAAGTTCCACTTGCTTATAACATACTGTTGGGGGACTCTAAAGCTGTCTTCCCCCAAAATAATGGAGATTTAGTGTTCCTCACTATGTTTTGGAAAACATTCATGCTGACAAGTTGTAACTTCCTGAGTGTTCAGTTAATAAGGCTGGGCAAAGCTAAACTGTGTTTTCTTTAAACATTTGAGCCTTCATCATCCGTATAATTGGATGTCCTGTAGGTAATTTTGGGTGACAGTGGGATTAAGGGCAAATGGCTTGAGGCTAACATCTTGTCAGACTGCTATGAACCTATGTTTTGGGTTAGCATGCAGCATGACACTGTATTTTGATTGAAATGAAGCAGGTCCTGCAGGTATTAAGATAACTTGTGGTCAAAACCAAGTCAGTCCTTTT
>VZRN01004515.1:183478-241834 GCA_013397935.1 Dasyornis broadbenti | reverse complement strand
TTTTTTTTTTTTTAATGTCTGCAGCCCTGTAGATCATGAGCTCTTTGATGGTTATCAGCTTAAAAGTGCTCTTAGCAATAGTATTCTCTTCAGTTTTCATTAAGGTTTCCTGCTAATCCAGCATTTCTAAAGAGAATGTTTATGATTGAATGTGAGAGCAGGAATACTCAAGAAAGAACAGCTTTAAAAGGTAACAGGAATCAAATGAAGATTATACCTTGTGTTTATATGGCATCTTCTAACCAGAGGGTTCCATGAGAGCTGAGTAACTTTTTGAACTGTTCTGTTTGTCGCTGCGTCTTCCTCATGAATCACTCCAGTGCTTAGCTCTGCTGCACAGTAATCAAAGCCAGTGAATGGAGCTGGGCTTTTTATGCTGAGGACGCTTGCAGAGTTTCTAGCCAAGGAGTAGGGTAACTGTGAAATATGCTGACAAAGCAGACAGGCAGGCAAAGGAGACAAGGCAGGCTAATAGGGGTTAATGCTATTGCTGATGGCTAAGAGAGGCACAAAGAATTTTATATTGTTTGTGGAGCTGTTGGCACACAGATTTTTCTCACGTAATCCTGTGCTCTGACATGCTGGCTTGATGTATCATCTCAATAATGTGGGAAGACTGGGGAAATTTGGTGAAATGGTTGTATTTCAGTACAGTGTCTGTCAAGGGAAGGATGTCAGTCAATCACAGGCTGGAAAAAGCAAAAAGTGGGACTGAAAATCTTAATGTGCCTGTGTGCAGACCTGTGCCCCTATTTTTAGGCATTTTACTCCCTTGAGCGGCCACGTATTTAACCTGTGTTGAGTGCAAGTGTAAATCCTGATGTATTTCACTGTGGGGAACCCTTTCCAGCAGTAAAGAAGACATGAGGTGAAACAACAACAGAAGCTTCAGTTACTGCCTGAGATCTGCTGTACCAATGAAGCAATTAAAATGATGCAATTTAATTAAGTTTATATACTTGCAAGGAATGAGTTTAGGAGATTGCTGTGACTATGAAGAAAGATTTTAAACCAGTCATTTAAATGTTTTGATTATTGGGTCTGCTGAAGCACTAGTTCATGAGATGACCACTCTTTTGCGAGTGAATCAAGTCACTTTTAGCTTAGAAGAGGTCTCAGGAACATCTCAGTGAACTGATTAGTCATCATCATCTGACATCGGAAATATTTCTCATTGTAGCAGTAATGGTAATTTGGAGTCATATTGATTGCAAGTGGAGATAACAAAAAAATTTTGAGATAGACAAGCATCTGAATGTAGGCAGCTGGTATCCTTTCTCACTTTATCTTGTTCTTATTATTCTTTGCATGACTGCTATCAAAGCCATCATTTTCAGCTAGTCTAAGCAAATACATTAAGAACAAATTTGTAAGTAAGGTTGCTTTCCTTTTTGTGATGGTCTCATGCTGGCATAGTCAGAGCACAATGACACAGCTGTGTGAGAAGACAGCAATGGAAACACTGGTTTGCATCTATTCCATGACTGGTAGCATCTGTTTGATGATTTGCTAAAGGATTTCAGCTGTCAGAGCTGTCAATCTGACACCTTTGATGAGCACTGAAATAAATCTGTGCTACCAGGCACTGTTCACTTTCCCCTCTGCTTTTGATTTGCTTGACTCTTTGTGTCCTTGTTGATAACTACTAGCAAGGCTAATGCATTATAAACTCTGAAAAGTGAAGCAAGCAGCTGCCATTTTTTGCACAACAGATGTTCCTGATCAGGAATCAGACAAAAGATCTCATCACTCTTCCTCTGAGCAATTTATTTGTCTGTTCCATGGCGCACCAACCACTTCTTATCAAGTGACTGATGTGCCCAAGTACTACTTCACTTCAAGATCTGTTCCTTTAATCTTACAGAATTATTGGTTTTTTCTGTGCCAGGACAAAGAGAATGGAAAAAAGGAAATTGCTTCATTGCTTGCGTTGTCACTAACGAGGCATCATAATGAAAAATAGCAAAGGCCTATTTCAAAAATAGGAAATCCAAGTACTACATTTTAAGAGAACTAGAAAGCACTCTATAAGCACTTTTTTTAAGAAATAGCAATATAGATTTAATGATTTTTTTTTTTAAGTTTCAAGACTCAGATGTAGGAATAACCAGTGTATGACCCATCAGATTGTTGTGATGCAACTTAGCAGGATTGAAAAATTTATACATTTTTAAGGACAGCTGTTGCTCTGGATCCAGTTCTCCACTCCTTAATCAAGCAAATTGTCCAAAATGAGTAATTATGGGGGATGTTACTTGCTTTTCCATTTAGTTTGATGAAACTGTATCACTCTGCTGCTGTTTTGTAGTGATGGATGGGTACTGCTAGAGATGTACATTCTATGGTTATTCTATAATTTATTTCCCAGTTATTCTGCCAAAGACTTTCTGGAAAGGAGAGGCAAGGGAAGGTGGCTTTATCTTGTGCCTGTGGTCAGTCCAGCACAGAAATAGCAGCTGCTGCTGACAATAGAAACAGGACTGTCCACGGCCGCAGTCCAGGCTGTCAGTCCTGATAAATGAGCAAAGTGTATTTGAGGAGCTCCTGTCTGTCCATCACTGGTAGAAAGAGAAGCCACTCATGTGACCTCTTTTCAATTTAACAGGTTGACAGGACAGAAGTGATTCGAACCTGTATAAATCCCGTGTTCTCCAAGCTGTTCACGGTGGACTTCTATTTTGAAGAGGTGCAGCGATTGCGGTTTGAAGTCCATGACATTAGCAGCAATCACAATGGGCTGAAGGAAGCAGATTTCCTGGGTGGTATGGAGTGCACTCTGGGACAAGTAAGTGTCACTGCCATTTTCCCCTCTTGTTGCTCTTTCTTTGTATATATATGAAATATGTTGCTTTGTTGAATGACTGATGGGTGAGATTTTTCATTCATGACAAAATTCTTAATTGGTCCTTTGAACAGGATAATTGAGAATTTCTGCTGGTTTGTTTTACTGCTGTAGTACAGCTTCAAGTCAGCACCAGTGATAGGCCTTGGACAGAGAAAGCCCATGCTCATTAGACCGGTGTTGTAAAATAGACTGATTTGGGAGAAAGTTATTGTTCCTAACATTATATGGGATTTAAAGCAAGTTCCAAGTCCAAGAAACACTTAAAAATATACTTTATTCACATAGGGTAGTGCCTGGTGATGTGGCAAATAGAGAGATAGGGTTGGATTCATCTCCCTGACCCTCAGTCATCCAAAAGCTAGGTGTCTAGACTAAGTTACTCTTCTGATTTCCATCTGTAGTTCAGTGGAGAGAAACAGAGAGTTCCAACCATTGATTCATTCTACCTGAGACATCTATCATAGATTAGGATAAATTGTCTTCAGGAGATACCTGTCTTTCCTCATCAGTTGTCAAAAGAGTCTAGACAATTGGCTTAGGGGAGATACTTAACTTTTTGGATTACTAAATTTAAGGGTGATGAGTCCTACACACAAGATCAACATCTAGAGGTCATCATAGCCAACTCTGTACTAAATTCCCATACTACTAACTGGTTGCACACTAGTGTTGCAGGTATCATAGTTTATTTCTAACTGGCAGAGTTTTTGTCATGCAGGGTTTCATAACACAGATTTCTGCTCTGTCCATAATGGCAATGACAAGTTTCACTGAGCTGAATGTAAATTTGCTCTCCATGCTGTGGTAACTTGTGTGACAAGAGAAGGAAGTGCTTTTGTTTGTATTATCCTTTGCAGTGCTTCAACATAAGTTTGTGTTCTGAACATGATAGCTTGTCATGGAAGCTTTTGCAATGCTTTTGTTTCCTGTTTTCTCACCTTTTGTTGCTCCTCCCTCAGCCCCATCACACATCAATCTCTTTGATTTTCTTCCCAAAGCTATTGGGCCAAATATGCTGGATGAGGAAAAGTCCTCTCAGCAAGAGAAATAATATGAAATATATGCATTTACTAAACTGGAAGCTCAAAATAAAGATGTTGGTATTTAAGATATTTACAGTGCACTATAAAGTCAGTTCCTTTTGACAGAATTCTTGTGGCTTTAATCAATGAACATAAGCTATCCTATAATACCAAGTGGAATGGGAAACAAAGCAAAATGTTATTATAATGTTCTTCTTGCTTAATTGGCTTGAAAAAGAAGGGGGGAAAATTGTTACTGCTGCTGCCTGTAGCATAGATGTCTTTATAATTGTTTGATCGTTATAAATAGCACACAGCTGGGTTGGTTGCAGTGTAATTGTAATGGTAACCAAGAAAAAGTAACAATGTGAATTCTGTTCACAGTAATGTAGCCTGGAGGACTCTGATCTCATATTTAGACTTTCTTTGGTCATGCACCCTCCCCCTCTTTTCTAGTTTTTCACCATTTTATAATTTAAAACTGATTTTAAAACCTACAAAATAGTAGCACTGGAATTGTCATCCAAGTAAAGCCTTTGTGAGGAGTCCAGCATTGAAAATCCTGAAGTACAGGCTGTACAAATGGAGCTTACACTCTTGCTTAGCTGTATGTTGTAATTACAGCATTTTTTTAATGATGATAATAGTCTCATGGCTTTTCTTGAGATAATTTTGATATGAGTTTGTTTTTCCACATTACTTTAATGCCTGAATAAAAGAGAATTTTATGTGAGAGTGTGTGCCTGCCTTCCAATTCACTTTCCCATTGCAAGTAGGTCTTACCTGAGACATCCAGGAAGGCTGTAGATTTTTAGGCATAGTCTGAAAGACTGATGCCCTCTCCACCCCCCATAAAAGTGTCAACTTCTATTGCTCTCTTCCAGGTAATAGTTGATCTCTAAGAGATTCACTGCTACCTGTATCTGTTTGTAGATCATCACTTAGATGTGTGATAAACCTGCATGTTTACCCAAATCATGTAATACTTCTATCTAAACCAAAATTAGTAGGAATAATAAATGCTGTGAAAGCCAATAGCTTGATTATACAGTAAGTTCACAGAGAGGAGTGAATTTTCCCTTTTTTCTATCTCAGTCTTACATGTAGCCTACTGAATAGGTACAAGTTTGTCAGAAATTTGGGGTCTTGGATGTGAATGATGAAAAAAGGCATTCCTTTGGAAGATGTTAGTAATCTCCTTCTAAATGCTCTAATAAGTCTGTGTTCCAAGGGAGTGATGAGGGCAGTGACTTGTAGGCTGAGCCATTTGCTGTCTAGAGACATCCCACTGGTTTTTCAGCAAGATATATTTATACTGCTCTTGCCAGGGCAAGTCAATTCTGTGCCTCTACTGGTAAATACTGTGGTTAGCAATATCCTGGCATTCAGTTAGTCATACCTGGATGTGAAGAGCAGATTCATCAAGAGGAATTTTCTATGCCAAAGCATTTAAACGCAGTAGCACAAACGGTTGTGTTACCTGCTGGGTAACACATACATAATAATGTAAAACATACTTAAATGGCAGTGTGCTAAATAGAGACATTTCCTCAAAGTGATTTGTTTTGTCCATCACACTCAAAAGTTGCCCTTTCAAACAAAAAAGAATAACGGATTATCTCTTGAAGGGTTTGACAGGAGGAGGCTTAGTGTGAAGTGTTTGGGGTGAAATATTTTTGTGGTTTTAAGTACTAAAAGTCTTTTCCTTCTGCTTAGAAAGGCTCTTCCTACATTCCAGTTTCCCAGCTTCTTGAATGTCCTGTTAATGTGCAGATTGGTAGAATGTTATCAAATATGTTCTCTACAGATGGAATAATAGCCAGATCAAGCAAGCCCTAAACTATTAGAGAGGGTAGTAAAGTTGAAAGTGCAAACAAATTTATCTCAGTTAGTGGCATAATCTTAAAATAATGTCTGCAATTACATGTAGCTTATAAAACAGAGTTTCTTCTGGAGTTCTTCTGGAGTGAGGAATTTTACATCAAGAGAATGTACCATACTCTAAGCAATTAAGTTTTCTGTGTTGTATTGTTTAAATAAAGTGACATTGCTAAATGGTAAGTTAAGGTTCATAACTAAAAACTATAATTATAAAAAATATGTTATGATTTTGTATTTTGCATTTAATTTCTGATTAAATGTGTAAAACTAATATCTAATAATACCAGGGCATAACAATTAAGTTGTACAGTCATATGGTAGCCATTTAAGCAAGGAAATTGTACCATGTTTTGCTTGTAACCTCACAAAGATTTTTCTTTATTGGGAACGTATTTGTGAAATAAGATTCATAGAATCCCAGCAGGGTTTGGTTGGAAGGGTCAATTAAAGACCGTCTAATTCCAACCCCCATGCCAAGGGCAGGGCCACCTTCCACCAGACCAGGTTGCTCCAACCCTCAGCCAGCCTGGCCTTGAACACTTCAAGTAATGGGGCATCCACAACTTCTCTGGACAACCTGTTCCAGTGCCTCACCACCCTCATAGTGAAGCTAGTTCCTCTTATCTAGTCTAAATCGACTCTCTTTCAGTTTAAAGTCATCACGCCTTTTCCTGTCCCTCCATGGATGTGTCAAAAGTCCCTCTCCATCTCTCTTGTAATCCTATTTGGGTACTAGAAGGTATTCTAAGGTCTCTCCAGAGCCACCTCTTTTCCAGGCTGAATAACCCGAACTCTCTCGGCCTGTCTTCATACTTTCAGTTTAAAGTCATCACGCCTTTTCCTGTCCCTCCATGGATGTGTCAAAAGTCCCTCTCCATCTCTCTTGTAATCCTATTTGGGTACTAGAAGGTATTCTAAGGTCTCTCCAGAGCCACCTCTTTTCCAGGCTGAATAACCCGAACTCTCTCGGCCTGTCTTCATAAGGAGAGGTGTTCCATCCCTCTGACCATCTCTTCATGGCCCTTCTTTGGAGACCCTAAAACTGGATGCATTGCTCTGGGTGGTGTCTCTGAAGGAAAACCCTAGCGGGGTTTACTTCAAGTACCACACAAGGAAGTGGCATAGACATTTGGGAATGTGTGCTCTTCCTGTTCATATCATAAAGTAATTTAAGTGAGGAGGGATTTCTGGAGTCTCCAGTTCAATCTGCTGCTCAAAACAGATTAGAGCAGGTTGCGCAGGGGCTTGTTCAGTCCAGTCTTAAATGTCTCCAAGGACGGAGTTATCACAGCTTCTCTGGGCTTTGTCCAAGCGTTTGACATCCTCACAACAGTGATGGTTTCCTGTGTGTAAGCAGAAGTGTAATGAACCCTCACTCCTATGTCATTTGGAAATATTTGCAAATACTTGTAGTAGCCTTCAAGTGGCAAAAGCAAGCCTGAATTTGCAAAGTAAAAATAACCATAGCAGGGATGACTTAGTTTTAGCTCATCTTCCTTAGGGAGGAAGGGAGTAATATCAGCCTTCTCAAGCTGCTGCTGTAGATGACGGCTCTCATTGTTTGGAGTGGGAGTGTTGGGATAGAGCAGTGGTTTGGCATTGTGCTTTCTACTTCAGCAGAAATGGCTTGGGATGCTCCATCAGGCTGTGCATCTGCCCACTAATCTTCTACTTCTTTGATGAACTCTAAATAGTCACTGTTCTTTCCACAGGCACTGGCAAGCAGAGGCACCTGTACAGCTTTGTATTGATAAGCAGTGAAATCACCACTAGTATATTTTAATTCCTGTCTTGAAGCACCACTCTGTAAAGGTGACCTTTTGCTTTCCTACAGGTGCTTTAGATGCTATGAATCAGTTCATGCCTGGTCATGGTTTTACAGATGTTGTCTATAACTATGGAGAGTAGATTCTTCCCTTTCATTTGTTTTTCTCTTTCCCCTTCCCTGTTCCTAGGAAAAGTGTTCAGGCACTCCACTCACACAGACTAATCACTTCCAATGGAATCCCCACCTAATCACTAAGGGTTTTGTATTTCTGTTGCTCACTAAATCTGTGATCATTTGTTTTGAGTGTCAGGAGATAGACTGATTTTTATTTAATGGGTTGTGGGTTTATGTATGTGAAAAAATAAGCAATGGGGAGAAAATATTAGATGGAAAAGCACAGTCAGAAATGTAACAGTCTGATTTTCATGATACTCAACAGGGATAGCGTGGTGATTTGACCTTTGCTGGGGTGCATGGTATGGAATATCCCTTTGGTTAATTTGGGTGAGCTGGCCTAGCTGGTGTCCCCTCCCAGGATCTTGCCCAGTCCCTTGATAGGGGAAATGTTGAGAGACAGCACTGATGCTGTGCCAGCCCTGCTTGGCAGTAGCCAAAACCCTCGTGTGTTGTCAACACCTTTCCAGCTACAGCACAGCACAGACATGTGAGGGCTGCTGTAGGAAAATGAACTCAATACAGACCGCAAAACCCCAATCCAGTTTCTATTCTGCTTATATGTTAGTGCCTTCATATGTCATGAGCTTCTAAACCTCTCTTACTGGAATCGTTCAGATTTGTATTCCATAAATTTTATAGAACATTGAAATTGCATCATTAGCAGAGTAAGGGCTCAAGCTTTCTAATAGCCAAAGTTAACTTCTTAAGCACACAGTAGTTAAGTATCAGGTGGGTGGCTTAGAAAAGACTTTTTCCCTCTGAAGTTTCACCCAGAAATTTTAGTCTGTTCTTTAAGAGCTCACAAAAAATATTTCAATGAATAACCATTTTCTGATGAGAACTAAACAAACTCACATTGCCAAGACATTCTTAATTACTGCTCAGCTGTGCATGCAACATCGTTAAATTATGGGAACCAGTAAAGTTGTTATTTCATCAATGCTGAAATGTTATTTCATCAATGTTTTATTTCATCAAATCAAAACCATCCCAGCTATGTGGGTTGGGTTATTCTCTGTGACTTATTTTGTAGGATAGCCTTTGTGGCTTTTCTTTCATTATTTACTATGGCTGGGCTTTGCTATTTTCAAATTTGGGATTCCATTCCTTGTTTAGTTTCTTTTTATTTACAGAAGTGTTAAAATATTGTTACGCCCTTATTTGCTCAACTAGTAGCAGGAGAAAACTGCAGAGATGTAAATCTTTTTCTGTCAAGAACATTTTCAAGTATTATTCTGGGATTTAATATTACCCATACACACATTTCTGTACAAATTGGATTGAAAATCTTCCTTCTCAGTAATGAGTATAATTGTTTCTCGTGTTCTTTTAATAGTACATGCCATTAGCAGATTATGCACTTGAAAAAGCTGACTGATTATTAGTTCAGTTTCAGCCATTGCAAATCCCCTTGCTCTTGAATTAGAGTAAGGCTAAAAGAGTCATGATTGCACCTGAATTAATTAAACTGAAATAGTTTGCATGAGAATATTTGTTTAATCGACTGTTGACTGTGGTGCAAAAGACATAGGACCACAAGGTCCTATTTCAAGGTATTTGAATTCCTAAATCTCATTAGATGTCTGTGTGCCTCCTTAGGTATCTAGATACCTTTAAATACTCGGCCTTCGATCTCCTCAAAATGAAGTTGATCAATTCATTAGTGGGATGAATAATGTACTTTATTAGATGTGAATGTCATTTTCTACCAGCGCTGACTCAGAGCATAAACAAATAATGAATGCAGAACTCTCCCTAACTTTGCCTAACCTTTTCAGCACCTCAGTTACCCTCAGGAAGCTCTTTGTTTGCCATTGCAGCATGATCTCTGAAATGGTAGGATTTTCTGTTCTAGATTAATCTTGCCATAGTTAATGGAATTTCTTGTACAGTTTGTACTGCTTTGTTTTCACATGCTTTATCTTTTTGTATTAATTATGGTAGCAGTCTTTAGAAAAGTAATTTAAAATTTAGCTGGTTATTATAATGAGATATTATTATGACTAATTCTAAAAGAGCTGCTACTCTACTCACTAATTAAATTCAAAGTCCTTTTATGCTATTGATAAGGTATTTCCTGTAATAACATTATGCCTCTTGTGATAGGCATATCTTTTTTTCAGTGTTCTGTTTTGATTGACTATTTCCAGGTACAGGTCTTTAACAAAGACCTGTATAATGAGCTGAACAGTGCTATAGCAAACAAAAGGAATCTTGAAGAGTGGTGACTGTGGTACAGAAAGAATCATATGTACAAAGAGGATAATTATAGCACTAATACTGGCTCCACCGAAGAACAGAGCTCTGTGTGCGGTTAGACAGAATGAAACTTTATTCACTGTGGACCTATATATCTGAGCCAGTTCTCTTGAAGGGATTTCTCAGTGTCTGTGATGTGTTTTCCAAACCTTTTTTCCATGAATGAAGTAAGGTCACCGGCATTTACATAACGTCTGGTCTCTCTTCGTGTTGAAAGGTAGCATGCTTGGTACATCTGCAACTATGTGCTACCATTCATGGAAACTATTTGGTGAGTTCAAAAGCAGCAGGGCAATAGACAACAAGACAAACACAAACTCATCAGAGTTGTATAAATTTTGCTTTATCACAAGCCAGGCTAAAGATGAATGCATGAAGAAGGAGAGAGGGTTTGTACACTGTGAGGCAGAGCTACTACTTCTGCCTGTGCTTAAACTGGTCTTTAATTATTCACCTACATAGGTGAAATGTCATTGAGGTATGACATTTTATTTGTGGATGTTTAGAGGCTTGTATTTGACTTGAATAGATTATAGTTAGAGTGCACTAATATTTTTATTTACAAGCTTCAGAATATATTTTACAAATGTTAAATCTCCAATCATTTGTCTAGTCACTCTAGTATTGCCGTCCTTCATTTGGGAGACCTTGTAGCAGTGAAAAAGGTGCTTTAAAGGTTGTACTTTTATTCTAGAAGGGGAGGGCTTAAGAGAACATGTAGCATAACTAGCAAATACTTTTAGTACGGTTATGTCCTGAGTTTTACATACCACAGGATCCTTCTCTTGCTATGCATAGAGGTTTAAAATAATTATGTAAATACAGCCAAGTCATTTTAATTGTACATGTTAAAATCCCCACCCCAGCTTGGCAAGATGGCAGTAGCTTTACTTATTAAAATATTAAACCCTTACTGTCTCAACCCATGAGTTTTTATCACTTTTACTCTTCTGATTCTCTCCCCCATCTCACTGGGGTGGAGTAAAGCAGTGGCTGTTTGGGGTTTCGCTGCTGTCTGGGGTTAAAACACAACTTAAGGGTTGGTGTAAGATTGGAGACATTTTTTTGAAAAGAGTATGATCACTACTTTTCTGTCCTTCATATATCAACATAATTCTAGGGAATGCTTTCAGAAAAACCCTCTATTTCTATATGTACCACTGCTATTTGGTGGGAGATTGCTTCTCTAGGCTCGAAATATATTTGCCACCTGGGCTCTGCACTTAAATGCATTTGATCATGAAGATTCAACTTGTGTAAAAGGCATTTGGATCAGGGGAAAAGTGCTATTAGAATATGACTAGGTGCTTTTTGCAATCCTGAAAAGAGTTAGGTTGGCTAGAAAGAAAGTTAAACAACTGTGCAAGTCCATATAACAGGAATAACACATCTGGAAGAAGAATTTACACAGAGGTGCTAGGAAATAAAAGTTATTTCTCTGGCTATCCCAGTTAGCCAGGAAGAGATACAAAGACTTCTTCGAGTTATGTACTGTGGTGATTCAGGGAAATTTGTTCTTAATCTGGCTGTGTAAGTAACCAAATTTGGGGTTCCTATAAGAAAGTCCAATGTGCAGAAGAGGCCAGTCTGAATAAAGAATTCTTTATTCTGAATAAAGAGATGCTTGATCTCGGGCTCAGGGTGGCACCTTGCAAAGCGGAATCTATGCAGTTAAAATAACTTGGTTAAAAAGCCATACTGAAATCCTGTTGTTGGCTCTATTTATGAGCATTGGGAATTCTGTATGATATTATTGAAAGTTATCGCTATATTTGGTTAAGAAAGGACCACATAGAGAAAGACATTTTAAAATGTTTGTTCATCATCTGTTCATACTTTTAAAATAACGATAAAAAGCGTAAAGCCTCTTTTAGATATTTTAAATTGGAAATAGGATCAAATGGAGGTGTGAATCCAGATTTCTTTACAGCAACATTGAACGTCTGTCCTTAACCTATAAGGGCTTGTATGTAATAAAGAAAATTAAGATCATCTTCAAGGGAATTTCTCACTTCCATTTTACCACAGGGCTGAGATCCCTTATCACTGAAGACCAGAAATCTAGTTGAGATGATGTTCTGTTGAGATGATTGTATATTTGATAAATAGGAATAACTTCATGTGTATATCCTCCCTTTCAGAAATGAAGCAGTGGCTTTTACATTCTGTTCTTATTTCTACCTTGTGCAAACATATTCAGTATCATGTTTTATTGGACATGTGTTTCTCTTAGGCCAGAACTGGGTAGTAGTTTGTACATAGCTGAAAATGAATTTTACTTCACTTCTCTTAGTCTCACTTCTTAAATCTCTGAGCTCTGGTCCTTGTACCAGGCACACAGTGAGCACTGAAAAGGACTGTTATTGTTTAACCCCAGCTGTAACTAAGCACCATACAGCTGCTTGCTTACACGCCCACCTTGCCCCGTCCCTGCCACAGCGGGGAGGAGAATCAGAAAGAAAAGGTGAACTTCATGGGTTGAGATTAAAAAAGTTTAATAATTAAAATTATTTATTATTATTATTATTATTGTAACAATAACTGTAATCAAAAGGGGAGAGAGAGAANAAAAAGTTTAATAATTAAAATTATTTATTATTATTATTATTATTATTGTAACAATAACTGTAATCAAAAGGGGAGAGAGAGAAAAGTAAAATCCAAGAGAAAGAAGTGATACACAGTACAATTGCTCACCAGCTGCTGACTGATGCACAGCCCTTCCTTAGCAGCAATCAGCAGCTTTCAGTCAACTCTCCCCAATTTATATACTAAACATGGTAATCTGTGGTATGAAATATCCCTTTGGCTAGTTCAGGTCAGCCATCCTGGCTATCTTCCCTCCTGGTTTTTTGTGTACCTCCTCCCTGACAAAGCATGGGAAACTGAAAAGTCCTTGATACAGAGGAAGCACTACTTAGCAACAACTATTACATCAGTGTGTTATCAACATTATTCTCATACTAAATCTAAAACACAGCACTGCACCAGCTACGAAGAAGAAAATTGATTATATTCCAGCCTAAACAAGGACAGTTTTCTACACCCATTTGTTCACTGGTAGGTCATGTTTCTAATAAAATGTTCAAGAGAATACATGTTCTGGAAATGTAATGAGATTTACAAGGGCTGAACTAGGTTCTACTGTTTGTGTTTTAGAAAGAAGAGAGACTTTCTGCACTTCTTCACATCACTTTTGGACAAACCCCTTTTTTCTCTGAAGCAGAAGTTTTAAATTGCAAGTTTTTGAAGTCAGAGTCAAGCCAAAGACTCCTGGCAAATGAAAGACCTATAGCCAATTACCTTCTTGTAAGACATTTTGCCAGCTCAGCTGTCTCTGTAACTGTGAACTAAGATTAATACTTTCTAGTCCCTCAAGTTATCATTGTTTAGGATTTGCTGTCTGATAATCAGGTCAGCAAATGCTTTTTATAATAATGTTCCGAAGAAGATTTGCATTGAGACGTTAACAAAAATATGACAGGTAATTGATGGCAGCTTCCATAGAAGTGGTGCTTTTAACCAGTGAGACTTGTTTTGTACAATGCATGAACAAAAAAATTTAGTTTACTGCTATGGAAAATAGATTCCTTTACAGTTATGGCAATTACAATTACAATCTGAGGCAACAATGTTGGCACATTGTTGCCAGATGGAGGATTGGTTTTAGTGGTCACTTAATTAACAACTGGTAAACACTTGCACCTAAATACACGTGTTTACATATGCAGAGTGCTTACTGTGTCAGAATGATGCTTGTGGCTTTGAGAGCAAGTGTTATTAATCCAGTCTACTAATGAGACGTCAGAATAAATTATCCTCTCTGAAACTGCAAGCCATCTATCTGCCACCTGCATAGGAGCTCCCAAGCTGTGCAATGCCTTGTGAAATCTGTGACCCTTTGGAAAGCAGCAAAGGGAGCTGGAAAAGTTTGGGTAGATCAGGGGCAGAAGTCTTGCTGTCTCTAAAGAAGGCTACTGAATGACAGGTTCCCACCCAGGTTCTATCTCATACCATGGGCATATATATGTCAGATGTCTGAAAAGGTTTCTGCTAGACAATACCTACAGCTTTCAGTGGAGAAGCTTAATGTATTTGACAAAGCTGCCTGTGCATCTTGGGGAAGGAGGAGAGGTCATAGAGATAAATGGGCCCTGCTCCTCAGCTGCCATAATTCATTGTCTGGCTGGTACAGAACCCACTGTTTAATTACGTATTAAAAATAATCTGTCATATTTCTGCATTACCTCCCATCTGATAAGCTCAAACAAGGTTTTTTAATTGCACCTCACAGTTCACAGGAGTGCAATGATTTATACTTGAACCTGTTTAGCTGGCAAGAAAATAGACGTATGGATGACTTAAAAGATCACAGCAAACAGTATTGCCAAGATTCTAGGGAAGAAAAAGAACTACTAAATCCTAGCAATACTCTCATCTTACTTGTAGTCCTGTCTGTTGTTGCCACTGACCAACACTAGAGTTGAAATCCAAAAGTTAGTTTGGAAAATTGAGTGAGATGTTGGCAACAGATGGCATTATGGAAGGCAGTCCAAAAAAGGAGTGTTAAATTATTCATTTAAGTAGTAGCCAGCTGCAAAAGTGCAGTGGTCATATTATGAACATTAGTTAACAGTATCATAGTATTCTTAAAATAAGGCAAATGCAATTCTGGAGTGTATCAGCCTTGCAATGAGAAGTTTTTCTTGTTTCTCATAGGAAGGACCAGGGCTATTACGCCCAGTTTTGAGGATTAGTCTAAGAGTGTTTATAAGCCAGTCCATGAAGGCTCATCAGAGAGTAGAGAGAATGGTTTGAGGGCTAGGAAATTTGGTCAAGAAGGAAAGATAGGACAAACTCAGGTTTTGTAGTAAAGAATACTGTGGGGAGTTGGTAACAGTCTTCAGATACAAAGATTGCCTGAAAAAGGGAGAAAGATACTTACTCATGGTGCATTAGATAGAAATAATGGACTCAAACTGCAGAGATTTGGGTTAGCTGTTAGGAAAATATATTTACAATAAGGATAATGAATTTAGTAATAAATTTCCAGAGTGTTTCCCTCTACCTGTGGATGTCTTTAAGAACTGATTAGACACACCCCTTTCAGGTATCACTGCAATAGGAACAACAAATTGCTCACAATGATTCTGGGTGTGCTGTCCTTGCTGTATGGTGTTTCTCCCATCTCATATTTAAAGCCTGTTTAAAACTTGCTTCTGTCTTGCTGCTTCTATTACAACTGTAGCTGAGAATAATATGAAGGGCAGCTTTTGCTTTTCTGTTCAATTCTGTAAATTGATGGGCAGGACAAACATGTTTCCTCACACTGATGTTAGGCTAAAATGTGCATCCTATTAACTCTTGCCTCACAGCACCCTTTTTGCCTGGCTGCGGCTTTGCATTAGTCATACTCCTCCATCTCTGGCCATTACCTGCTGGTGAAATGTGTGGAATACCCAGGAATCTAATGAAGGGCCTGGAACTCTTCACTCCATGATTCTGTTTCTTTTACAACTAATGCTTAGGCATATTTTGCCAAAGATGTCTATTCTTGGATCATTTAGATCAGCTGACCAGATGAATTTGTCCAAGTAATGTTGGATGTGGAAAGGACTACTTCTAGTATAAAAGCCACATTCAAGGGGTTAGGGGTTTTCCTAGAACACAGTCAATCTTTTCCTCAGTATTTGCACAGCACAATCCTACTACAGTTATGTCACATTACAAATAATACTGATTTCTAAGCTGTGTTTTAAGTTACCTTTCCATCTGTCTACTTTTTGAAGTTTTCCAATTAAAAAATAAATTAGTTAATATAACATTAACTTTACTAGTGACAATACACTGGAATATTACTGTAGCTTAGCAATTCTACATTATTGTAAGGTTTCCTCCTTTTCTAGGATTTTTACTGGTCTAGTTTTAAATGTTTCAAAATTGTAAGAGAATGCTAGTTGTTATTGATATGGCTAATTATTATTGATACCACTTATTTGAAGTACATTTATAATTTGGTTAATGAGCAAGTTAAAAATTGTAATACTGAGTTCTAGGGGAGGTCTGGTAAGCAAAGAGACAGTTCTGGAAACTGAAACTATGGGACAGCTTGCTTGCTTCTGCCCTGAATTTAGTTACTGATAGTTTGAAATAAAATAAATGCCTTCTCATTATAAATGGACTTCAGTTTCCTATAAAAATAAATGAGTTGAGTTTTGGAGGTATAGATTTGCTGTGTACAGCTCCCTTCTTATTGTCTTTTAAGTCCATTTAAACCTTACTTCTGTCCTCTATCACCATCATTGCAATACTTGGGGAAAATCTTTGTGTTTCTCACTATTCTGTTCAATGCAGTGAATTGTGTTCTCCCCATTCTGCTTGACCCCAACTCCTTCCTTCACATCCTGTGAAGTCTTACTGGGGGATCTTTCTTGTTGGTCGTGGTCTCACTGTATTAACTCTGATCATGGGTTGAGAAAGTACCTTGATACAAAAGGAAAAAAAAAGACAACATAAAAATCAAATCACAATAACCATATATTTACTACAGATTCTTTTTCTCTTTGTTTTTATTTTTGCGCAGATTGTTTCTCAGAGGAAGCTGTCCAAGTCCTTGCTCAAACATGGCAACACAGCAGGAAAGTCATCTATAACAGTAAGTCAGTCTTAAACACGCTTTTGTTTTCCTGTTCTTTAGAAATAATTATGTGACTAATTCTCTCTAAAAGCATCCTGCTAACTCACCAGAAGAACCCTTGACTGAGAAATACATTTAAATTGTTTATTTAATGACTTGTACTGTTTCTGGCAAACACTTGTTTTAAGGAAATGACAACAAATAATGAATGATTTGTACAAAAGCCACAATATTTGCTCCCGCTACTTTTAAGGTACTTGGATGACAGCAAGTAACTTCTGCTGCTTGAATACTTTTAGTTGAAGGACTTGAACCTTCAGAAATTAATTTTTACCTGCTTTGACTCATGAAGGAGCTTCATCTTTCTTTTCCCTTGGGCTTTTCCCAGTTTCTTAGGGGGAGAAAAAGGGAGAAAACATTTGATGAGATTAGTTTTAGATGGGTTTTAATGCAACTAAGGACTGGATTGTTATAGCCCCATGTGTATCTTGAAATATGAAAATCAGTGCATTACTTCTTGTTCATCTTTCTCTAGGCTGGCTTGCTTGGGAGATCAATCTCGTCTGCTCTGAACCTGGCATGCTTGTGACATTTGCAGCTCTGCATTAAGATGAAGGCTATAATAAAATATTCTGTTTTGGGGATCTCTGCTCTGTTGCCTCACGAGGTTGAGAAGGATTTTTTTCCTTAATGTGCGATTAGCCAAATGGGTTTCTTTTGGCTTGATTGTTTGGATTTTTTTTTCTGCCTTCAGCCACTAAAGAGACAGCAAACAATGAGATATTTTCTTAGAGCCCAGAGAGTTTGATTTCTTAGAAGTCTTCCTTGGTGCTTGGCTGGGAGTTGATTTGCTTAAATGTGTATGGTAAACTTGGTTTTAGTCTGGGGTTGGAAAGGAGTTCCCCACTCATTTGGCTGAATAGAACCAGGAGAGAGTTTTGTTGCCTAAATAACTTGGTGCGGTTTGCCTGCTGGGATTATCTGGACGTACTTCATCTCATCCATCCCCATGGTGTTCTGGACTCCTCTTCTGCTCTTTGAGGAATACCTAGGAGTTTAGTCTTGTGAAAACACAAATACTCTAGTACAACAAAAATCATTAGACTTGTTAGTGGAGTGTTCGGGCAAAAGTTAAAGCACTGCGATGAACAGAAGATGAGAAAAAAAGAGTTAATAGTCCCTGCTGGCCTCACACTGGATGATAACCATGAAATATGAACCTTAGTTACATGCTTTGGCTTCTACAGTGTTGCCTTTTCAGCTGGTAAAAATATGAAGCAGACACAGCAGTAAAGGGAAAAGGGTATTTACTTCGGTTTTAATAGGATCCTAGGTGCACAGCTTGTCAAAGTTGAAAACACGTCGAGAAGCACAGCCCGTATAACGCGTATACAATTTTTATGGACCTTGCAAATTAACATATCTACCTAAAATCCCCCAATAAGAAACTTAATAGATGAAGTA
Organism: Dasyornis broadbenti; assembly: GCA_013397935.1. Lineage (NCBI taxonomy): Eukaryota > Metazoa > Chordata > Aves > Passeriformes > Dasyornithidae > Dasyornis > Dasyornis broadbenti. The sequence goes on along the minus strand of VZRN01004515.1, from coordinate 223,781 downwards.
ATTGTCCCCCTATTCTAATTACCCCCGCAAATGAGATTACAGTCCAGTTTACAAAATACGTTCCAGAGAGAGAGAGACCCCATCCAAGGTTGGAGCCTCTAGTTCTGAGATAGTATAGAGCTCTTGGCCTTCTACTGTGAATGTTTGGTCTTCCCGCCTTGCAAAACCCCCAAACTAAGCTAAATATCAGACTACAAGAATTATAGATATGGGACTAAGGTACAAGGAGTATGTGTAAAGGGTACAAGAAAAGGGAAAGGGTATAAAAATCTATAAAAAGGGTATAAAAAAGGATATAAAAAAGGGTATAAAAGAAAAGACAAAAAATCATCAGGCATCACTAGCAGTACTGACTTCACTAGAATGGGAGAAAACTGAACCCAGACAAAAAAAGGTGTGTGAAAAGCTTGTTGTCTCAACAAAATAAGTAAAAACTGATTATTTATCATTATTTCTGCACCTGGGGACATATCAGGTGTCTGTCAAGTATGGAAGTTAGGAATATTAGGTTCCTAACTTGTTCAGTGCAATGGATAAAGAGTTTTTCACAGGATTTTGGAAGTTCCTATCTTAGCAAGTTTTTTCTGGAATTTTATTATTCCTGTCACTCCGTAATGTCTCATCCACACAATTTTATAATATGGCTGTGGAATGCAAACAGAATACACAGCTTAACCAGGTCTTTTAAACCATCAGACTACATGGAAGAGAAATGTGTCAGACTCTGTGGGCCAAATTTCCAGCAAGCTGATGTTTGCCTGCATCACACCCACATCTGTGCCTGTGTGATGGTACTTTAATGCCCAGTTAAGCATCTGCGCCCCTGTGGGGCAGGGTGAGTATTTTGCATGGACAAACACCACAGCTCACTGCTGAGAGGTGTCACAGCCAGAATAGTCTCAACTCAGGGAATTTTACTTTATTTAATTAATTGCCAATCAAAGTAAATTTTTAACTACTGAGAAATAAATAGGACAAAAAAAACCTCCTAGGCAAAATACTTTTCCTGTCCCTTCCCTGTGCTAAACTTCAGTTCTGACACCTCTCCTGCCTCCTTCATAGTCTTCCCTCCTTTTGCCTTCACATTGTGCTCAGTTGCTTTGATGAGGTGCTGGGTGGCATAGGTCAGGATCAGAAAATAGTGGGGGTTTTTTTGCTGCTCTTTGGATTTTTTCCGCTCGTTTTTTTGGCTCTGCTCTGGGCTTACGCACAGGCCACAGACCCTTTGGGGACATCTCTGCTCCAGCATGGGCCTTACCTGAGGGTGTACACACTCAGAGGTGCCTCCTCCAACATGGAGCACCTCCTTCTGAGAGGGAATCTCCAGCTATGTCCCCACAGCATGCCATTCTCATACCTTTTCCTGGATCGTCTTTAGGGTGGTCTTGCAGGCCTCCTACCTCTTCTTTTGTGTCTCTTGCCTCTGGCAGCTGCTGCCCTTTTTGAAATACATTCACAGGGGATGCAGTATGCACCTCTGATGGGTTGATGTTTTGGGATGCAGTCGATAGCTGCTGCCAGGCCAGTTTGACAAATTGTTGGGGTGTCCCAGCAGCTTCCCAAGGACTTCAAGTGGTGGAGACAATCAGAGCCTGTCTGGGGAGCTGGCATGGTTGCCACGTGTGGGGCCATGAGCACGAAACACCCAGGAAACATGTTCTCTTGGGAGATTTAATCCCTGGAGAGAACATTTACAATAGGTAAAAAAGTTTTAAAGCTGTCAAACAGAATATAATGCGGTTTGTTTCAAAGAATATTTTTCAATGAAATATCCCAGGTTTGGTTAATGCCTTCTCTCCCCTGAGGCATTTTAATGGCTTACTCAGGAAACTGGTTTAGTTGGGGTTTTGGGGTTTTTTTTTAACATTGCACAGCACAGTGACTAGCATCATTATTGATATAGCTTATACCTTCTGAAAGAATTACACTTTATTATTTTAGAATTACTTGCTTCTGACTTGGTCTACACTAAATTGTTTTGCCAATGTAGCTATTGCAGAAAAACTATACCAGGAGAACTCTCCTGCTCTAAATGTGCCTTTCATGGCAGCTAATGACAGGTAACTTCACTGCTTTTTTCATTTATCTTGCCAAATGATGCTGAAGCAGCATAAAAATAATTGTGCTTTAGACGCAAGTAATACAACTCTTGTAGAGCTTTTTTGTCCCTTTGGACACTGTGAGATTGTGGAATTCTCTGTTTTCCTCTCTGAGGAGAAGTACTTGGTCAAAGGAAAGGGACCCCTGGTGGATATTGGTGTCTGTCCATGGACGAGTGATTGACAAGGCATAGTTGCATGACACGAAGTGATTCAGGTTTGTGGGCTGACTAAGGTGACGTCCTTCATGACAGCAAAGGGAAATACATTAATTTATTCCACACTTCAGTTTCTAAATGGGGTCTACAGTCTTCACACTGCAAGATGGCATCATTCTCTCCTTCCATTACACCATGCACAACTCAAATGTAGCTTTCCATTTAGGTGATTGCTGAGGAATTGTCTGGCAATGATGACTACGTTGAACTTTCATTCAGTGCACGGAAATTGGATGACAAGGTAAGCTGCTTGATATTAACCTTTCTGAAAGATATAAGAATGCCTGCAAATATAATTTGATGAGATTTTCGGTGACAGATATTTTTTGCCTTGTGTTATTAAACACATCAGGGTTTTCAGATGAATGTTCACAATGAGGCTTTCCTAGAGTTGCGAAGTAATTAAAAAAAACAAAAACCACAACCTCAAGGGAATCTAATTAGAACAAAGACAAGTTAATTACACTACAATCAAGACAATTTAATTATGTAAAACACCACAGATCAGAAGTGTTTAGAGAAGTGAACTTTCTGTAAGTAGTCAATGATGTTATCATTGAAGTTTCTTAAAATTCAGCTAGAAAACTTCATAACAGCTCAGTCATGACACACATTTTATTCAACAAAGTGTAACTCGAATGTGAGAAAGACTTGCATATTTGTTAAAAACTTTTTCCCTCTTTAGGAAGAAAACTCTCCACTGACTCAAACATTACTCAACATTATAAGGAGTACCTCTTTATGAAAATTTAGCAATTTACTTATAATAAGCATCTGAAACAACGCACAAGCCCAAGAAAGCCTAATGACTGCTTGTAACACTCTCTGTTATTTCAGTGTAATAACAGGCATAGAATTCTTTCAGATATATAGTCCCTTCTTAAATATGAAGGTGCTTCTAAATTAGAAGCATATGGCAGCACTACACAAAAGTTTGGGATTATGATGCTTCAAGTGTGTTCTTGTAAACATCTGACATGTGAGTAGCTTAAAATTAAATCAGTGAGACTACCTTTGGATATGCATACGTTAGGTTTTCAAAATCGGGTTGTCACTTTTGAAAAATATTTTCAGTTGAAACTACCAGAAAATCTCAGGCAGGCAGAAAGTACACAGAAAGATATATAGTCCTGGCACATAACTTTAAAATAAAATTCATAAAATTTATAAAATAACTTTACTGTGCTCAGGACCATTAACAATCAAATTATCAGAACCTGAATTTGCTCCTTATCTGAAAAATTAATTACTTTCCTCTTTTGGAGTTGCTGGAGTCTTAGTGGTTTTGAGTTGCATAATTTATTTATGTGTCAAAATGTAAATTTAACAACCTTTCTTTAGACAGATACCTTTAGAGGTGATTCCCAAACTTATACACAAGTTTCTTCCAGTTCCACATGCTGTCACATCTAGAAAAAAAGAAAGGACATATGCATAATAAGACTCTACTTAGTCATTGTTTTCCACAAATGTAAAATGTAATCTGCTTTAAATATTAGGATTGCTTCTAGGTCTTGTTGGTATAAATTAAAATTATACTGCCAGAGTGCAATTCTGAGCCAGGTCAGTGTTGTCTGGGCAACAGCTTTAGAGAGTGATTGAAACACTTTTTGGGGATAAAGTGAAAAAGATCAGTCTGAAATAATGCAATAGTATTATCATTCTTGCCATTTTAACATGTCCAGTCAAGTTGGGCTTCATCTAATAAAAAAGTCCTGGATGACACAGTGTGCAAGTCAAGCAGTGACTCATCATATCTTATCTGAATCCAAACTCCTGTCTTCAACTGATAAAAATCTCTGGAAACCTATTGCATTGAAAGAAGTATTTCAGTATCTTCCAGGTGTACATGTAGCTCTAAACCTGGCTGAACCCTGGTTTACTTCTTCTATAAGAAAAGTATTGCTTGACATCATTAAATGCAAGGCACTATTAGTAATTATTTTTATTAAGGTTTGAAATTACTTAAATTACATAGTTCAGCCACTGGTGAAAAGAATGAGTACTCTGATGTCACAAAAAGGTTAAAAAAACCCCAAATCTAAGAATTGAGAACAGCCCATTTTGTAAAGTCCCAAGCATGATTTTGTATGCCTCTCTCTACTCAGAGAAGTGAACACCTGAGTAGAGATCATCAGAGTAGTAACATCAGAGAAAAAAACCTGAGGGTTGAAACGGGCCTTGGAGTCTCCTGAAAGACAGATGAAGCCTCTGAATGCACTCATGCTCTACTATGGAGTCACCTTTGTAAGCCATGGGCTTCCTGCACTGGGAGCTGTGGGAGTGGCAGAAGACAAGTAGAATCCTAATGTCTCACAGCTCATGGATAAAGGAAGGAGTGGAGGGATGTCATGTATATGCTCTCAGGATAAAAAGAAAAATAAATTCTTATTATCCATTACCTTCAGTGATATCTTGAATGGACAGGAATATTCTTCCTTCATCCCTTAAAGGACATCCTTGAAAGAGGTTCCAGATTGGGGTCCTTGTGAACAACACATTTTTTGAATATTAAAATTTGTTAATATGATTTAACAGGCAGGATATATTTGTTGCATGTTTTTTACTCTCTCCACATAAAACTGCTAGAATTTTAGAGACGCTACAAAACAAGTAAAACCTAATCATTTTTTTCTACTGGAGTGGCTGAAACATTCAGTGAAAAATTATAGGAAAAATGACAGATATGAGAGTTTCCTTTAGTTAACTGACTTAGCTGAAATAATGATTCTAATTTTTATTACAATGCTTATTTGGAAAGTGTAACTGCATTTTCATGTTTTATTGAAGCCCTGTCAGCTCAGATGGCACATCTTTGTTTCAAGAGATCCACTGAGAACACTTCATTGTGGAACAATAACTTTTGGAAAGGTTTTATTGCATTAATAGCTATGTCACAATTACCATAAAAAGCAACTATGTTTTTTATGATAGCTATAATAAATTATGAGCACTGAGGAAAGCAAACTGCTTCTCCTGTTCTGAGAGAAGCAGTTACCATTGTTTGGGAAAGATTCTCCAGCAAATATCTGCAAAGTACAAGCTAATATTGCTTTTTTTTTTTTAATACAGTTCCCTTGTATTAAACTACTACTACAAAAAAAAGGCCTCAAATGCCCTGTTTTGCTGTTGAATAATATTCAAAATTTTAGTCTTTTGGCTTCTTCAGCCCTTTTTTATGGGACCTTTGACGTGATCCCCAAAGCTGAATTTTAAAAGTTGCTGTGCTCTGAAAATTAATCTACTAAAAATGTGTCAAACTAGGTGCTTAGAAAGAGAAATATCTAAATTTTTTAAGTTTCGCCATGTATTTGAGTTATTACTGTGAAACTGCTGGACATACTTAAAGAACGATGTGCATTGTACCACTAGCAAATATATTGCATTAATCATTTAAATATTATTAAAAGAGCACAATATATTGCTGCTATTTTTTTCAGAGAATATTCTTGTGAGATAACACAAAGCTATTACATTAAGCATAACAACTAAAAAATGTTACTTGTGAAAGCAAATGTTCCTTCAGCTTATAATTTTTTACTCATTACAAAACAGTTCCAATATAGAAGGATTTTTTTGTTTGTACCTTAATTCTGAAAGTAATTAGGCTTTGTTTTTGCTTTGAAGGGGGAGTTGTATAAGCCACCATCCAGCATTAAAATCTTTCCCTTTATGTGGTATTACTTTGGTAGTTAAAACCAGGTATTAAAAATTATTTCCTTTGTGCTGATGTGCTGTTTTAGCTTTATGATACTCAGCTAGGAATGATACTATATTTTGAGTCTTAAATGAAATCTTGACTTCCATTCTGAATTCTTTTGCACTCCAGAGTACATTCTTTGGATGTATCATTTTGAGGTATTTTCTTTCAAATAACTTTCCAAATTTGTGTGTGGTAAAAGTAACCATTAACATTAAACTTTTACTCAGCTTCAATCAGAATGCTTATGTGTGAGAAGAAGCAGCTGTATCTTCTTTAACCCTATGTGCTCTGGATTTTGGTGTCACTATGATTAAACTAGCACCTTCTCTGCTTGTTCTCTTTGCTATGCACTGATAATCTGGCAGAATTTGATCACCAAAACCCCCTTCATATTAACAGTTTCAAGTTTTGAGTGGAGTTCAGAGACTAAATCTACATGATGGCCTTGAGGCAAACTCTAGAATTACTTAGTTGAATTTTACACAGTTTTACATAAAATGTCATGTTTACCATGTAGCTGGAACAAATAACCAAACATAAGCTTTGTTTTTCCATGCTTCCCATGATAGGATTTAACAAATACATATTCATGTGTTTTGCATCATTTGCTAAATGTGCCATTAAGTTTTCTCTAGAAAGTAAAGAAACAGATCAATGACAGAACAGCACTCTGAACACAAAATTATGTCATTTTTAGGGCACAACAAGATTTAAGGTTCCTTGAGCCTTGCTCAAAGCTTTGTGATCCATAGGGATTCATTTGCTTCTCCAGATATTCAAATTCAGGTGTCCTTTTTCAAAGCCCTGATTTCTCTATTTGTTTTGAAGTTGTGGAATTGTAAAAATGCCGCAAAAAAAAAATTTTTACCAAGCCCAGACTTTGGCTAGCATCTTATCCAAAGCTGTTCCCAAAGCAATGAGTATGCAGCTAGTGAAAAATAAGTATGGTGGACATCTGGTGAGGCGAAATTTGTAGAATTATGTATGTTAGAGTAATTTTTATACTAACACTATCTTAGAAACACTTGGAGAGCAAACAGAATTTCTCACTTCCCCAAATTGACATGGTGGTCTGTGGTTTTGGATATGTCCTACAGAGAAGAATAATATTCATACGTACAAAGTTAATCGTGTGGCTCTTTTGAAGAAGAAAACGAAGAGAGGACTTAAAACAACAGGAAATGGGCTTAGTGCATTTAAATCATACTCTTTCAGCATTGCAGTTAGAAATTTGAAGCTTCCCCCTCCAGCTGTGGAGGGTTAACAGCCAGCTATCTTCTGTCCCCACCCAGCCAGCAGGTGCAGAAGAGATGAGATGTTGAAACGAAAGAGGCTGTGGCCAAATTGCAGCAGTGCTACAGAAAACAACTTAATTTAGGTTTGTGTAAGAAAGTACAGGGTTGTTAGCTGGATGCAAGACTAGGAGAAGGTGTTCTGCAGCGTGTCCATGTGAACTTCAGTGTCTGTCACAGATTTGCTTAGAGATATCAAGTTATTTCCTACATTACCTCGCTCTGTTTGTCATCTTAGTACAGGCCATGTTACCACAAGCTAAAGAGGACTTGCTTCTCCAACCATCTCTAATCCATTTTGACAGTAATTGTGTTAGTTGGCAGCAGCACAATTTCTTGGCCCATTAACGTCTGTTTTGAGAGGGTGGGTGAACCATGTGAAATTCAACCCCAGTGTGGAATATGCTTCAAAGTGCCATACAAGACAAAACTGATGTCAAAAGACCAAACGGGTATGGAGACAGAAAGAAACAAGCTGGGTGGATGGCGGAGCTAATGCTTAGGAAACTGGACTGGGTGTAATAAGGGAAGAGGTGGTAAAAGGACATTTTACAGTTCTGTATGCCATGTTCTCAGTTTGACTATTTAATCAACAACAGTGCCATGGGAATCCTTGTGGGACAAGGACAAGAATGAAGTATTGCTGAGAAACACCAAGAGGTCTCACTAAAGCTACGCTGGCTCTCCCTCTTCATTAGCACTCTAGGAAGCACCAATGGACTGTGCCTGAAAAGCTCAAAGAAAAAGAAGCCTCAAGAGTAACCTGTCCTATATTTTATTTTAGGATTTCTTCAGTAAATCTGATCCTTTTCTGGAGATTTTTCGGATGAATGATGATGCAACCCAACAACTTGTTCACAGGACTGAGGTAATGAATAGAGCTGAATTTATTTTCCAAGGAGACAGATGGGCTGTCAGGAGGAATAGTTTATCCTTCCCATGTCACAAAGGGAACTGGTTTTAGATGTGGGTGTGCAAACACCCACTTTTAAAAACACTTCCTAGTGTTACACTCTAGTATAATTATTAAATAATGGGTATCAGGTCTTGGTTTATGCACCTTACAGTAAAGGAAGATGACACTGAAGCCAAAGATCCAAATCTAATTAAACTGGCAGATACTCTGTAGGAAGGTTAGGAGTTAAAAATACTAGAATTAGCCAAAACCATGCTAAAGACTGTATCGTATTTTCCCATTAATACTGTGTTGCATCTTCTCCACCTCCTCTCAGGTTGCTACTGCCAAAGAGATTTGAAATCTGGGTGCTTTACATTTGTTTCTTTTGACCCAGTGACATTACTGCTCCATGGTAATGACTGGCACTGTCTTTAAGAAAACAGCATTTAGATATACAGGGTGGAGCTGTGGCAGGTGGTAGGGGTTATAAGCCTGTTATAGATTCCACAAAATTTTCCTAGCAAGGCACACCATGTGCCTGTAAATTGAGGTTGCCCATCCCCATTACCCAGTCCCACATCTCTTCCATGGCTCCTAGTTCAGTTCTACAACCTTTACCTTGTGAGTTACTCTCCCACCGAAGAATGGCAGTGCTGGAGCAATCTCTGTAGCATGATCTGTGTATTGGTCCATTTCCCACTTGTGCTCCTTTTGGAGGCTTTCCAGAGGAGGAATGTTGCAAATTGCAGGTTGCTCAAGGGCTCCTATCTCATGGATGTAGTTCTGAAAACTCCAGCTGAGCTTTGCTTTCTTCTCTTTCTGGTGAATGCACTGTATTGAGAGTTGTGGCTCTTGTTAGCATTCTTCTGGGACATGTGAAAATGCTAAGGGTTCTCTTTCTTCTTTTCACTCAAAGGTTGTGATGAATAACTTAAATCCAGCATGGAAGACTTTTAAAGTGTCTGTAAATTCTTTGTGCAGTGGAGACCAGGATCGCAGGCTAAAGGTCAGAAGTAATTCCTACCTTTTTAATAGTTTTCTTCATAGAAAATGGAAGTTTTTCTCTTTTTCAACTGTAGATTGCTGTTCTGCACTTCCCTCTTCTTTGATGGAAAAGATGATCACACAGCTGCTTTATGATTACAATAATCAAATTAAGGACACAGAGAAGTGTTAATCCACTGTAATCACTAGATTATGTTCTATACTTCTTAGAGTAACCTCAGAAAATGATGGGGCTGTTTTTCCCAAGCAGCTGGATAATTTGAATCCATCATCATTTAATTGGTGAAAGTATACTCAAGGGAAGTGGCAGCCCTACCACAATTTTAACTACTATTTCTTCACTTCTATATCTGGAGACCTCCTGTAAAAGAAACACTGAAATATGAGATTTGTTATTATACTTGAAGAATAGGGTGGCCACAAAAAGACATGTTCCATAGTAATGAAAGTGTTTCCAGTCGGTAGAAAGACAGATGATTGGGAACTTGGAGCTTTGTGTAGAAAAAATAGTCTTCTTTTGGCTAACTTGGGTTAAAACAAGACTTTATCCAATTGCTTATATCTTCTGATCAGGTTTAAAGTTAATGCTAAATTAAAAAACATCAAACAAAGAACACTGATCTCCAGTGTCTATTCAGACTCTTGAACCTGATGAAAAGACATTGGACCCAAAAGTATGATTATTTCTTTTTCCCTTTTTCTTGCCATACCAAATTGCCTAATAGAATTTTATTTTGTCCCTGCAAACATTTCTTCTTTCATTATTATAGCTGAAAAACCCTGCAGAAGGGGTGTCGTCGTTTTTCACTCATTACATGCTGCAGAATGTGCTATGCAAATAGAAAAAAATATAATGCTGGTGTGGATAGGTTACAATGCATGTCACAGATGTGTGGAAAGGGTTAAAAGGAGTCTTATGGATGCTTGGATTGTGGTTTATAACTTCACAAAATGAGCCCTGTTATTATGGAACAATGTATAAATTTGAGACAAGAGATGGTTCAGATTTCTGCTAGTGAAGTGAAAAGCAGAATTAGCACAGTGCTGCCTTCATTGCATTGTGTACATATGACCTTTAAATCACTTAGTGGAGAAAACCTATGAAGATAAGCAAACAAAATGTGAAGTCTAGAAAGTGCAAACAAGTGGCAAGACCATAAGGGTAGAGGAATGAGGTTCTTCAGGGACCAAAATGCACTTATCTCTTTGAAATTGAGGTGAGAAGATATGAATAAGGCTGAGATGTCAGTGTGGGCAGAAGAAGATGGGTCTGTGAATAAGGGTGGTCTTTTGAGCTATGAGAAGAGAGACAGTATTCAAAATTGTTTGCAGATGAACTGCCGAAAGAGAGGCTGAAAAGAGAGAAGTAAAGAGGAACAAGAGTAGTCCCTTAGGACTGCCTGTAGAGAAGATATGGGAAAGTCACTGAAAAAATGGCTGAAGAAGAAAACCAGGACAAGATGGGTCTTATGAGACTATTGAGAATTTTCAATACAGTCTTTTTTTTCCCCTCTTTTTGGGGAGAATACAAGTTTTGCATTTGGGTATGCAAGTGTCTGTAGCCCTGCTTTAGATATCTGAGTATTTGCCTGAGGCTGCAATTCAGTCATTTTCAGAAAAGCAAAAAGTACTAAGATTTGCATCAGATCATTCATGACTACAGGAATATTTTAAGACTAATTATGGCTGTAAAATAAGAAAAAAGCTTGATACTTATTTCAAATTCAGGCCCTTTATAATTTTTATTGGATGTGAGCAAGGCTGTTATGATAGAATAGCCACCCAAACTACTTGTATTTGAGAGACAGCATATAATACTTGTTGGATAATTATTTGCTTCTTTTTCATATGGTGTATGACCTAGGAATTGAATAGCAGCTAGGACAGAAGAGTGAAAATGATAAGAATGAGAGAGATGAAGTGTCTGTGATGGGTATAGCACTATGTGAATGTTTATACTGTGATTTACTTTGATTTTACTTTGATTGGCTAAGCATTCCACCCTTTGCGTTACCATATTTTGGAATATTTGACTTCAGTTGCTTTGTTTCACTTCATGAAGTATATAGCAATATGTTACTGCTAAGAGTTGGAAGAGTTCCCTGTGCCTTATTTAGTGTGGGGGAGATTTAGTGTATTCCAGCTGCCTTGCTGAGCACCAGCTTCTTGCCAAGATTGCTTTATCACTGTGAACAATAATTGCATAAGGCTGGGTAGTTTTGTGTCTCTTCCTGCTGTCAGCTTTTAACATACTCTGGAAAGCATGATCTAATTTAAGGCTTAAAGAGGCACCAGAAGTGGTCAGAGGCAATTATCAGCTTGTGGAAATCCTTAACTGCAAACACCTTGCAATTGTGACTACCTTTGTCTTGCCTCTGTAGGCTATTTGGAATCCTGAAATTCTGACCCTTCATCTCTGCTACTGAAATCCCATGGGTACTGAGCTTAGTGGTCTTGTTATGGGGAATGAGGATTAACATGGGAAAAGCACCCTAAAACAACTCACAGAAAGGTGTTCAATTTACAGGAAGTTTGCTCTTCGTAAGTCTTGCACCCAAAGCAGTCTTTACACTGTCTGGGCATTTGAAACTTTCTATCTATTCTTTAGAAAGATAAGATAAGCAAGGTCACTAAAATCAAAGCAGCCAATATTTAAGGTCTACCTCAAAACTCTTTTGCTAGCATTCTTTACAAAGTCTGTTAATTTGAATTCCTTACAGGCTTTTAAAGAAAAAACTAATTTTGCTTTATTTAGCTGTGGTGCAGAGAATTATGAAGATTTTATTCCTCTCAGGGCACCTTGTAAAACTTTATTACAATTATTGCTGCTTTAGGTTTTATTATGAAAATAATATATTAAATTTATGAATCTACTGAGCTTGTCTTACCAGACATTGAAACCATCCAAGAAGTCTGATTGCACTTCAGTGCTAATCATACGTTCTTTTAATTCTAAGAAGACAGACAATTAGTGTATGGATTGAAGTGAACAAAATACCTCTTTGATCCAAAAGTAGTGCATTGCTTTTCTAATATGTAAACAGTTTCAAGTCACAACAGTAACTAGTGACAAAACTGAGTGAGGATTGTACTCCTTCTGATGACAGGTGTTACTGTAGTCTGTTGTGCTGAAGGTCCTATAAATTGTGAAACTTTGGCATTCAAGTCTGGTTTCAGCATGTGAGATATGTTGCCATCAAAAGTTTATCTGAATTACAAGCTTGTATTGTGGGTATTTTCTGGTAGGGATTATCTACTGCCCACCCATTCTAATAGTTATAGGGTTCCTCTTTTTCTAGAGAAGTCCTGGTAGTAGAATAATCAGAAGAATAATCTCTTTTTGTTTTGGTATTAGATGCAGTAATATTTGGGAAATAAAGGCCTAAGAAGGTGCCTTTTAGGCAAAGGCCAAACAGGGCATATGGCATATGATGCTTCTATCTTCTGCTGAGGATGTATGGAGAACATTACTAAAGAAATTCTGTTCACAAGGAAAAGTAGGAAAGAAGGCAAAACAAAGATGAAATAAAAATGTTGCTGAGGTGAAGTGATAAACTGCAAGGAGAGTGGGAAGCACATGTCATATCTCTATAAGAAAGCCCTTTCCATCTTCCACCTACACATGGGAAATTTTCAAAAGAAGAATGTCCATTAGATATTTTTCTACCTTTCAGAAATCTGTATGTTGCAACTGTATCATTGCTGTCAGTTTGTTCATTGTTTTATCTCTGCATAACTCAGATTACAGACGATGATCCTGATGAAATTGGTGCATGTGTAGTTGTGAGTGGGACACGCAGCCATGGTTACCAGGGCTATTCCATGCATCAGGTTATAAGGCCTCTCTCTGTGTGTATGAATGGTTCCTTGCAGCCTGAAGCCCCCAGACAGTACTGTTGCTTTCTTTTGGCAACCATGGGAAGATTGTGTCTTCCTATGCACTTCTAATGAGGTTAAAACCTGGTTCTGCCATTCTTCTCTGTTTTCTTTTATGTCCAGTTGACTTCCTTGGCTCTGTCCATCAGATCTGTTGGAGTACGTAGTTCATTCTTAGCACATGAATTATATGTTTGGTTTTCTGCTGAAGAGTCTCTTTGCTTATACTTGTAAGCCCCGGTGTATCTATGATGTTTTTAGTCCTCATAAGGTGCACTCAGGAGTTTAAAGATCAAGTGATTTTCAATTTATTTCCATTCTAAGACCTTGATAAATAGGTCCCTTTCCAATGGGAATTTTCATAGACCATGAAATTTTGACTTGTTTTTTTCTTCGTAGGTCATTGTTAACAAGGTCTTCTTGGGAGATCTGCACTTTGCTTAAATTAGTAATCTGTGCAGTGCCTCTTCTGCCTTGTTGATACTATTATATAGTGCGAACCTTGTTACAATATTAATGGAAGAAGCTCCACAGCCTACAAGATAGATCTTGACATTATTCTGGATGTAAATAGACAATCACTTTATTTTAGCTTTATTAACTAAAATAATTGCATGAAAAATCATTATTAATATAATAATTTCCATATAATTCCCCCAGTGTCTGCTGTGGCGTTTTTGCGGGTGGAACATTGGGTCTTCTTCAGGTAGTTGTAACCTTCTGTTTCCTTCTGATTTCTTAAAAGTGTTGACTATTATCATGCAAAATGATGGATCATTAGGGGAAGAAATTGTTTCTTATAGGTCTGTAAATGTATTGTCTGCTCCATTCTGAGTTAAGGAAAAGCAAATAGCAGTGGTTATTTTGATATTCTCGGAGTTATTGCTGCTGTATTCTCTAGATCAGTAAGTTTTCAGTGATCTTTAATACTTGACTGCAGTTCTGCTTATACAGGTATATTATAAACTGTAATTCTTCAGTAAGCCCTAAGTATCTCTGAAAGCCACTAGTGAAAGTAACTGAGCAGAACCTGTGAAGAAGACCAAGAAAAGCTTAAGATACAAGGAATAATATATTCAGACAAATCCATTAGTACTTTTGTTCTTTCACAGTTTAGCTGTCAGAGTGTTTGAAGCACTAGCATGGAAAGATACCGTTTGTAGTCAACAGCAATAATTTGTGCAGGACTTAAAAAGCATGTGGCTTAAAAGGCAGTCCAAACAGTGTCAAATGATGATTAGAAAGGCATGAAGTGAAGGATTTTATACTGTTCCGTAAGAGAAGGCTCATTTGTTGTTGCTGTTTTCTTTAGGCTTTTCATTCCATGCAGAAAGAGACTGGCACCAAGAACAAATTACAGCACAGGCTAGACTTGCTGGTTATTTACTTGATTGGGTGATTTCAGTCATACTTGATTAACGAAGCAGTTCTACATTTTCCTTTCAATTTACTCACCAAATTAATGCCAGTGGAGCCAATCATTCTCTGCTTGCTTACTCTGATGTTATTGAAGAGGTATTTGCATATGGAATCCTGCTTGTAGAAAGTGTTCAAAATTGAGAAAGGGGGCTTAACCTTTACATGCCTTTAATATGAATCAAAAGAGGCTTTCAAATTTCTTTTTCAGTAAGTTGTTTCTTTTTCATTAGGTCAGAGCATTTTCCTGGAATCTGTAGAATAATTGCCTCAGTCTTGGAGAGTGCTGATCTTTCTTTAGAGAGTGCTGATCTTTCTTTATAGTCTGAACAATATTTATTTATTAGCCAATTCAAAGATGTTATCATGTTGTGAATTTTCAGCAAAGTTCTTCTAAAGCTAACTGTGCAGCTGATAATTTTGCATAATGAAAAATTCCTTCTTGGTGGTGAAAATAAAAAAAAAATAGGCTTAAATATTAGGATGAGGTGTGTATTTAATAAGCTAAGAGAAATATTTGTTTAAGTGCATACTGCTTCATGACTGTAGGAGTTTTAATACAGTCTTCAGAGAGCATGATGCATTATTTTGAGGATTACTATAAAATTAAAACGAACAATACACTGTGAAAGCCAGTTTCTGAGACCACTTTGCAGAATTACCATCAAACCTACATTTCCAGTTTCATTTCCTTTCTCTTTCATATTCCCCTTGCTCTCTCTACGTGAGAGAGAGAAGTGGTAGCACAGGCACTACAATGATTACTTAAGATGCCTATTTCATAAGGTCTACAGTGGTTGTGGAGAATTTGCTGCAACCACTCACCCTGTTGTTATTTTGAGTTAATCTATAATTTAGCAACCAGCTTATGATATGAACACGTCCTGAATTCACTAATTGCAGTAGTGTGTTTGGAACGCTGATTTGTCTGAGCATGCCAGGGACTGACCTGATCAATCTTCATAAACTCTGTACAGGTGGAGTGTAAGATTTAAGATCACCCTTAAAAAAAACTGATTAACTCCATGTGTGTGTGATCTCATCTTACAGATTCAATTTTTTTTTTTTTTCTCTTGCCTTTCCTTGGTTGTATTCTTGATAAAGCAGCTGAAGATGCTGGGGAAGAAAATACCAGATTGCAGTTAAGATTTAGGAGAGAGAAATAGACTCAAGAAATGAGCTTGATCCCATATTATTTGGAGTCAAGTGAACTCATTCTAATGACTAATAGCCACTAGTTTGTTCTCCATTATGGGAATTGCTAGATATATAGCACATTAATTGTCAGATTAATTAATCTAGATTTGGGTTAATTGATGTTTGTGAAGTGCTTTGAAGGTGAAAGAGCTCTCTAAGTTGTTGCAGAACGGCTCCAAGAGCAAGGCCTCAGATCTTTGGAGGCATTGTGCGAGCAAAGCAAAGTGTAGGCCTCACATGTACGTGATTTAAGCTGAAGGGTAGAGAGGAATTCTTTGTTTAGAGAAAAAGGGCATGTGAACTGTTCAGCCTGCACAGGTGGGTTAGCTTAGCTTCAAGGACAGAGGGAAAGCAGCTAAGGCTGAAGAAAAACTTACCAGCCAGATAAGATACTCCGGGATGGGAAACAAGAGAACATCTGCATGTGGAATGTGAGAGACGTGACAGAGCTTGGTCTGCAGTCAGGCTGTTACCGTTCGCATGATAGAAACAATGTACTCCAATTAGAAGAGTTTAGGGGCGCGTGGACACTGCTAGTTAACCAATAGAAAATGTAGGCGTAATTAACACTATAATATATAAGCGGTGTGTAACATGAATAAAGTGGAAGCTTGCTTATCACTCATATTGGGTTGGCGTGTCTTGCTTCCCCTTGCCGCCGGCACTAAGTAACAAGTGTTGTCACAATAATTAAGGGTCCAAGTGAATTGATATTCACATCTTCAAGGGCCTGGGTTGCTGAAAAAGGTGGCAGAAGTTGGTAGAAGGCTGAAGAGCTGGTACATTTAAATAAAACAGGCAGGATAGCAAGAGACAGGAGTCTTTCTCCCAATCATTGGATGACTCTGATAGACCAAATTTCAGAGTTCACCCTGTAAAAGGAGATTTTTACTTCCCATTCCTTACCAGAACCCCCAGTACTATGACTTTTTGAGTAGAAATGAAATTTTCCCCTGACATTGCAAGGAGCATTCATAGTCTGAAACAAGGGCAGAGAAAGGATAACAACCAAACAAAAATGTTGTTTGTGAATATGTTTGTCTGGATTAGGGGATCTGAGGAGTGTTTTTTCTGTTTCTCTTTCACAAATAAGAGAGGATTGCCTCCAAATAATTTGTGCATTGCATTTCTTGTGAGCTCCCTTCCAAGTGCTTGCTGCCTCCATGGTTCCATCTCAAGACAAAAAAAATACAGGCTTCCACAGCTTTGCTGTGCAAGTCATCAGTATAAGAAATGTTTTGAAGGGCTCTTTCTCATTGTCTTTGAAACTGAGTTTTAATCCCCTGAAATGAAGCAGAGGCTTCATATAAGTGCTGCTGACTGTAATCCAAGTCAGAGGTCTGGTTTCTTCACAGGGGAATAGCTGTTAAAGTACTAAATCCTATTCCTGGCACCATTTAAAATGAAACAAAGCACAGCCCCAGTAATGAGGATCAGTTCCATACTGGAGGGTAGGCATATGGGATGCCAATTAATTAAATGACCTCTACATTTTTCCCAATTTTCATACGTCTGCATTGGTAGTGCACTGAACATCCTTACAGTCCCCAGAATCAGCTGCAGAGCTGCTTAGTGTAGAAGTTTAGAAAAAAGTGTTACCATTTTGAATTAAAATAATAGAATGAAGCTCTGCTTTCACTAAACCAGATCAGGATTAAGTTTAGCTATAACCTTGTAAAGCAGCTGAATGCTGTAGTGAGAGAATTTTAAGCTTTGCATATCTTAAAGAAAATCCATCCTTTTCATGCCTTTCTGTCTACAGGACATTTTACTGTGTGATTTACAGTATCCTATGATATTAAAAATTAGAGTCTAACCAGCTTTTCGTATTCTTTTTTTCATTTATTTCCGCTGAGATTGGAAAAAAATAGGGCAGGCAATTTGTAGACAATCTCATTTCAGTCTCTTACAAAGTAGTAAAGCCTCACATTGGCTGACATATAATCAACTTACAAAGGCCTTTGGTTTCTTTTCAGATATATTTTTTACGGTGTAAATTGAAAATTAGACATTCATGGAAATTCTTTCCTTGTTTTTAAATCTTGTAATAAATGTAGTCTTTGCTATGAACTACATACTTTAAATCAAAAGCTTACCTTAAAATTCTACTCATAAATTGTATTTGATAGTTTATTCACTAACATACTGCCATGCAAAAATGGTTACATGGTGCAGATAATAAAATACGTGTATTTCAAATTACACTATTCTCAAGGAACATAGCAGAGTCAAATTTTAGGTAAAATAATATATTTTTAAAAAAAATTAGAAGAAGTATCTTCAGGGGCCTAATTATAAATTAATGTTTGTGATATTCAAGGCATCACTAGGGCAGAAATAGGTATTAAGTGTGTCTAAATGCAAATATTTTAGAAGATGTCTTATTACACAGTGGTTACTTGAAATGTGTGAACTTTGTCTCACACTGAAATTATGTATTTAGCCTTTCTGTACACAGTGTTCTCACCTAACATGCATTCTGTTAATATTTAGATCTGCATTTTTCATTTATCAAAAACATGTTTTTTCCCAACTGGATATTATACACATTTTGTAATGTGTAAGTTCATGGGTATAATGTATGTGCACCTTACATAATGAGCTATGTTTTGCAATAAAAAAGCTTTATCTGCCTTTCAAAATGTAAATTAATTACCCTAAATTAAGCATGATTGTCATGTGTGCTGGTTCTCCAAATGATTTTGAAAATGGTCAATAGCACTTCTCTACAGGATTCCATGAAAAAGAAATGCCCTCCTTGTGGTAATACTAGAAGAAACCAAGGCTCTTGGGACTAGATACTTCAGTGTGTTTATGGATAGTTGTTGTTCTGTTAGTGTGTTAACAGCTGTTAAAGCATGCCAGGGGAGTTTTGCCACAGTGTTTGCTATCACTAACTCAGAGCTTTGAGCAGAATTCAATATTAGGATAAAGCTTCTTTGTGACACCTTCATCCCAGTACCCCTCAGACAAAAAGATATCAAGAGCTGCTTGTTCACCAGGGACAGTAGAGTTATTTTTAATGGCCTGCTCACCAAGGGCAATGCCACTGGTATGTTCTTCAGGAAGACTGGGTGGATGGTGCTCTCGTGTTCTCTTGGCCCCTCTTCTGCTGAGTTGCCACTGTGTCAGCCCCAGCTCTTGTGCTCTTCAGGGCCCCTCAATGACCAGCCAGCTGAGGTGCAACAATCCTTTCCCCTTTCTGTGTGGCTGTTTCCACCATGCTATTCATAGAAGTTTTGCTCAGCAGAACTATTTAAAGCTTAGTGTATTCAGCTCATTGCTGCCACAGAACACCTCAAAGGATGTGCAAGCCGCTTTGAACATAAGACTTCTCTGTGACTATAGAAATGTTTAGTGTCCTGAGCATTGTATCTGCTTTGCCTGAGATTAGCAAAGTGGTAGTGTTTCCTTTCACAAACATACTAACCCTTCCTCTCCTCAAAAGCACATGGATTGCCCATACATCTTTAAGTGAAAGAGGAGGTGAGTAATGTGAGAAAAAAATTCTCAATAGTACCAGTACAGACTGTCGAGTCTTCTAGTTTGCTTTTAGAAGAGATGATAAAAAAGGCTGTGGCTGGCCTGCCCCATACACTCTAAATTGCCTTGAAGTTACAATATAGGGATAGCAATAGCATCAGCAGTTGATCTCTTATATCAAATGCCTAAGGTTTGTTTAGATCTACTAATCACCTCTTACATTGTTGATCATTATATTACAAGCCTAGAGTTCCTACTGAGTCTCCTTATTTATTTTATTTGTGGGAAATTCCAGGATTTGCTGACAGCAGTTTCTTTCCTGTGTTAGGAAAAGATAAAGAGGTAGCTCTGAAGTCATGAATGACTTGGGGGAAATGATGAGGGGGAGGTTTGATTATTTGTCCTCAGGGCACATGAACTTGAAAATCACTATGATCAGGCACAAAGGAAGTTCATTTTTTATACAAAACAATTCAATGGTGGGATAGGGATATGTTGTCAAAGGGTGTTGGGAGGCCAAAATCAGTCAATATGCTAAAAATCTGAGTAGACAAATTCATGAACAGTTATTGCATTCTGGCTGGTTTTTAACAGCATATATCTGATGCTCTCTCCAGCTCCACAAGAAAGCAAGGTTGTTCACTGCCAGTAACTGTGAAAATGCGGTGAAATAAAGAGGAATATCCCTTTCACTAGGTGTTCACTAGCATCTGACAGAAAGATGATACTGGTACTGTGTACTTTTATTATTTTCTTATGATGAATGCTTGGAGCTTTCAAAATGAAATTTAAGTTTTATTTTTCATTGATTTTCACTTGAAAAATCTCTAAATAGTTAGGACTTCATTATTTGAGAAACTGTGCATATTCATAGCAAAGTGATGTGCAAACTGCTAGTGGGTTATGCCGCAAGGTTTCTTTTGCTCCAGTAAAATTTCATTAAAAAGTGAAACGTAAACTTTAGATTTAGATAAACTAAATTATATAGAGCTGAAGTGTGTCCAGTTTGCTGTGTACAAACACATAGATAAGCCAGTCTAGTCCTTTACTATTCTGTGACAGTGGCAATAGAGCATAGGGAATTCTGTGTGTGCCTTCAAATACTCATCCTGATTACTGACCCTGATTACACATCCACTCTGCTGCCTTTCTGTCTTGTACATATCAGCTTATACATTTTTCGTAAAAATACTGCCCTTCAACAGAATCCCAGTTTGATATCAGCTACTTCTGTTTTTTAAATGAATCCATTTCCAGTTGCAAGCAAGACATCTGAAAATCTGTTGACTAGATATCTGGAAAGGCAGATTTATTTTTACGGGTTCATTGAGAAGTAAGATACTCACATTAGGGAGACACAATTCTTCTCTTAGACAACTGTGTTTCAGACCCTTGTACTTCAAAATACTGAAAAAAATACTTACTTAAAGTCGTGCTGAAAATGAGCTCTTAATTTGTGACGAGGCTAAAATATGGGAGTAAAAATATTGCCAATTTTCAGATTTCAAGAGCATTTTCTTCATAACAGCACAACTATTATTCATGAATGAAACGGAGCTGTGAGGGTGTGTGTGTGTGTGTGAATATTGCTTCAGATTGATGATAAGTGTTATTCATAAATGAGTTATGTTGATCCAAGCAGTGCTGAAAGTTATCACCTAAATGTTTCATGATACTGCCACTAGGAAAGGTAAAAGGACACAACCAATTATCTGACAGAGATACCTGTGGGGAAGTTGTCTCCTTCCTTCTACCACTTTGAGCTGCCTGGGAAGAGTCAAGATCTGACCTTGGGGGCTTCACCTTGTGGTTGTCTTGGGCATGGTAACAAAGCCTCCGTAGCTTCCAACTTTCTCCTGAGTGTGGGATCCCTGTGCTACGGTTCATACCTCCTCCATCCCTTGCGCCTCTCCTGGGAGTCTTGGATGCCCAGCTCTGACACTTGGCAGAGGCTGGCTGAGGTGGGAGGAGCAGAAGCATGGCTTGGCTCCAACCATTCCCCATGCCATTCCAGGTATGAGGAATTAATGCAGATTAGAGTTTACCAGCCCTGGAGAGGGCAGAGGTGAAGAAGAGCAGGTGGGCCAGAGCTGGGCAGCAGAAGGTGCCACATGTGGTTAGAGCTGAGGCTGTGGGAAGGATGTCCCCGTGTCACTGTGGACATTCGAAACTGAGTCTGCTGCAGTGTCATGTCCTGCCCCTGAAAACTTGTCTCATGCTACACTGAGGCAATGTTAAGAGTGGGAGATAATGGCATTCCTCATCAGAATGCAATGTGTGCTTCTCCAGACAGACTTTATGAATATGCAAAACTTGCACAAAATAATTAAAAATCACTAACTCATACTCATAATCAATCTCATGCACATTTTAACATCTAGAATTGTAATTTTAGTAGCCCAAATTTGTTTGTTCACAGCTCTTGAGCCCTTAATCTCCTTAAGAGCTTTAACTCCTCAACACTACATAGCTTTAGGGTGACCTGCAAAAGTGAAATACAGGATCCTGGTAATGTAATGTTCACTGCATGCTCTCCTAGTCTTACTTGCTCCCATTTTCCTGGCTGTTCAGAGCATTAAGCATGTACTTGTGAAGTTGTTGACATTTGAGTTCTTTCCTTTGATTTTTAATGATACAGAAAGAAGAGCCTGATCTGTCTTCTGTACAGCTTCTTGTGCTGATTTCTTTGGCTGTTAATATCCTTCATTCCTGCTGAAGGCAACACATCATTCTGATCACCACTTTGTAACTGTCTCTGCCCTGTGCCCAGGCTTGCCACCAAATTTAAGATCAAGATTAGTTGCAGGTTGGATACTCAGAGGATCTTAGGAGATAAAAGCAAAGTTTGGGGACAAGAAATAAGCCAAAGAAGGATACTCATTTGTTAGTCTTGTAAAGAGGAGCATTTCTTTATAGGCAAAAAGCTGAGTTTTTGTAAAACCAAGTGTTTTCTCTACAGGATATTACTTTTAAGCACTCTTCTGTCTTTAAAGACATGCAGAGGCTTGCCTGTGGTTTCTTTTTGATTTGGTTTGGCTATGGGGTTTTTTGTTTGTTTGTTTCATTCAGTGTTTTAATATTTCTGTTTCAAGGAGCACAGCATTAGCAGACACTGGTACTGGAGTCAGTTCTGTTTCCGGTATTTTGGATGTAGGATTTATGGCCCCAATTGCAGACACAGGGATCTTTCACAACCCCAAACACTACAGATTCCAGTGAATTCTGCAAAATATAGGCATATTTTATTACTGAAAGCTTCCCTTATTTGTTTGACAGGACTAAGAAAAATTAAAAGATGCACTTTTTGTAAGCACTATTCCATAAACTGTTGCCCAAAAGACCTCTTCCTTCACTTTCCATATTTATCTGTCCATTAATTTATGCTGCTCATGGGATATCCATTGCTACAATATCTCAGTATTGTGCAAGTTTTACTTGTCAGAACCAATCAGAATTATTGATAATTTTTCAAAAATATTGCCTTGAATCTTTTAAGAAAGTTTCCACAAAATCCAGTGATGCCAGAATCCTTTTGTGACTTATAAATATATGTGATTGAGTCTACTTGCTATTATGAAAAAAAGAAAGTATCTATGCAAGTCTGCAGTAAGAGTCCTACAACAGCAAACCCACAAGAGCACTTAGTGAATAATCTATACATGCCAACATAATGCTGTGCTGAAAAAAAGCCTCAGGATAATGGCAGATTTTTCATCCATCCTTTTTTCAGATTCTTTTTTCATCCATCCCTCTGCTCGCACTATCTTAATGCTGGAGATACCTCTTGCAAAACAAGCATAAATACAAAGGGACAAAGTTGGTCAGGATTTTCATCTCAGCTTTTTTCCCCAAAACTTGCTGCTTGATTCAGATAAAACAATTTGAATCTATGACGTTTTACCAGACTATTAATCAAAAGAAGTGCCCCCAAAACTAAATGTCTGTATTTTTTGCTATTCAAGACAGCATTTCATAGATAAATTTTCTTCTCTTACTTTAAATTTAAAACTAGAATTAAAGTCCATTACTCTTTTTTAAAATTATTATTTTTCTTTTTTTTTAATCAGTTTGGATAAAACAGAGCAATTTGCTGAAATATATTTTGCAACCTTAGGTACAGATATAATTTCCCACAGTTCCGTTCCTCTGCCAGGAGACTGGATAGTGGTGAGCTTAGGGTGACATTCCTGGGGAACAGGCGGTATGAATTCAGCATCTTTGCTATTCAGGTGCTTGATACAAGCCCCCTCATGGTTTGTTGAAAAACATGTTTTGTAGGAATACATTTCATATAAGTAAGTTCTGCATTTCCCAGCTGTCATATATGAAAAGAGGCCATTGATTAGTCATTTTAATTTTCTGCCTGGTATAGTTTGTAAATGAACTATCTTGATTATATTCTGGGAATCTTAAATTACTTTGTAAGTTTGGAATATTACTCGAGTTGTTACACTGCCATTAGCTTTGTGATAAAATACTATTTTCATCTAAAGGAAAGTGCTACTAAAATGAATGTTACAGAACTACAAGGAGCAACCGCACATTCCGTTTACCTTCTTTTCTTGCAATGGAGAAATATAACCATGTTTAGGCATGAAAGATTTTATTCAATGAACATGAACAGACTGGTATATTGAAATCAATTGTGCTTGGAGTTTATAAAAATGACTTAGAAGTTTATAAAAATGACTTATTAGATTACTTCTTTTATACTCTTTTGTACTTTGATTTTGTAAAGGCTAAACAAGCTTCCTAAAGCTTCCTCTCCTTGGAAATCAGTTTTTCATGGGATATTGCCATGCTAGTAATAATTCCTTAGTGCCTTTTCCTGTTCCAGACCTGAATGATTTTATCCATTAAAAAAAATGTAGTAGTTGCTGGAAAAGAAAAAAAGCAAACCAACAAATTCTCGACTTATTTTCTCTCTTTCCTTTCTGCCCCAATTAAAAAACAATGTTTTTAATTAAAATAGTCACTAACTTTCTTTCTTTTTTCTTTCTAGCTTATGACCCATGTTCAGTGCATTGCAATTAATGAAAAGTTGTTCTCATTGACCATGCTAATCTTAAGCATCTTAGAGATGGATGTTTGTTTCAGAGCTCAGGGGTGTTTCTGATTAAGCCTTGGTTTTGGGTTTTTAGTACAGAAAAATGTGTGAGGTTCTCTTGCTCTGAACACAGCACTCAAGCAGCAGGCAGTTTCCTTGCTCATGCTTTCAAATTATTTTCTTCTAAACCAAAATTATTTTACATCTTATTTTTGATTTTGTAGTGCTTTTTAGCCCACCTTTTCCTCTGCTCTCCACACTTAACTTACAGAGACAGAAATAGAGACATTTAAGCAAGACTGCCTTTCTCAAGTTGGTTTTTTTATGAGAGATGATGTGAATCTCCTTTTCCTTTGGCATTTCCATTGCTTTATAGTGAGTTCCAAAAAGGTGTTAATTGTTTCATACATTTCTCAGTTGTTTACAATGGCTATCACATCTCAGTTAATGAAAGAGAAGTGAAGCCCTATCTGTCAAGAAATACTTGATTTTGATATCTGTATCTGACCTTATTCTTACATTATCTTGAATTATGTATCAAACCTACTTTGAAGCAAATTCATGTCTGAGCATCGCTCATTTGCTGTTTTATTTTTCTCTCTCCAGTGATAACGGAAGAAGGACAATCACATATCCAAAAAGGATAATGTATTGAAATATTCAGAAATGGTACCTTAACTTTTTTCTATCCGTTTCTGTTTCAGTTCTGACATCATGGTTAGCCAATGTGATATTGGCACTTCCAAAGCGTAGTTTTTCCTACAAATTTTATTAACGTTGCATTTATTTCCAAATGCCTTTCAGATTTCCTTAGATATTTTATCTACTGTATTAATAGCATGAATAAAGCATATTAGTGTAGTGACTTAAACCCTGGAAAAATGAGAAATTATGTGTTCTTCTTCTAGTGTTTTGGATCTAGATACCCATACATGGATACAAAACTGTAGAATAATTTAGCCTGGAAGGGATCTTAATATTTTGAATTCAAAAGACCTCGTTTACAGTATTTCTCTTAGATGAATATGTAGAACTAGAGAATAAATATGAAAGTTTTTCTCTTCAAGCCCTGTCCCTAAACTGGAAGTAAACTGAAACCATGTGACATTAAGACTGATTCAAGTGCTTTTAACTGAAATTCACTGGAGATTTTTGGCTAGGATTTTAAAAAAGTACCAATTATTTTTATGCACCTAACCTGAGGCAGTCTAGGAAGATTTGATTTTTCAAAGGGGTATGTGCTCAGCACTTCTCTCTGAAAACTTTCTTGAAGAGTCTAAAGCTGGAGGAATCAAAATCACAAGTCTCCAATTAAAATTTTTCGTTTGCGAAGTTATTTCTGTATTTCAACTTGCTTATTTTGTCTAGACATACATGTAGGCCCCCTCTGAACTCAACTGTCTATTAAATTAACTGGCTTGTTAAATTTTACAAAACAGAGGCAGAGATAATTTTTCCTGATAGCGGCCAGTTAATTGTCATGTTTGATGAATTGTTGTGGTATTTTTCATTTCTTCTGAAAGACAGGGTCTAACACAGGGAAGAGCACATCACTAAAAGAAAGTTAGGCTAACTGCATTCAGTTTTGTAACTCTTGCAAGTTGTGGTAATAAATAGCTGGTTTTATCTAAGTGAATGGAAGATTATAGTTATAACCACTGAAAGAAGCTATTCCTCTTCTTTCCTGCGTTCTTGTGCAGTCATTACACGTATTTCTTTATTTTGCAGTTTCAATGTGTGGAACTAACAAATCTTTTCATAACACATTTACTTAATAGGTTTAATATTGAGCATATATTCAGAGTATTTCTTTGAAGGGTTTTGAAATACCTTATTATAAATTATTTTATATATTTGTGGTGTTCGAGTTGGTTAATAACAACATGACCACCCTGGAGAGAACTAGAGAAAGTAAAGCCTAGACCCTGTCATTATCTCAGATAACACTGCAAAGCACCATTGTCCAAAACAATCAGATCTCAGCAAGTTACAGAACTAAAACAAAAGCATAACATTTTTATATACTATTGCTTACCTTCTGATCAGGTTTTGAAATTATTTCATTTATACAAAGACTCATTTTTATATGTTAGTTGAGATATAATCCCAGAACTCCAGGAGGTCTAGCTTAAACATGTTATAATACTTGGGACAAGTTTCAGTGCACTTCTGGTTTCATGCAGGGACATGATCACACAGCCAAGAAGTTCTGCACCTTAAGTCCATATTTTTCCTAGTGCTGGTGGATGGGAAGAGTGATAATGTGTACAGAAATAGCTTGACTGCGGTTTCATCAGTGGTAGAACCAGGGCTCAATTCCACTTGTGTCTGACACTTATGATGGCTGCTAAGCATCAATAGATGTTTTCCATAGATGAAGAAAATTTTACCAAGAAAAGATTGATTTAACTACATCTGAAAATTAAAGCAAAAACACTTATTTTGACAAGAATTTTCCTTTAGAAATATTTTAAGCAGGATGGGAAATTCTGGTTGGAATGTCAGAGAGAAAGAAGAGAGAGAGGAAGCAATTAGCACTACAAGAGTCCATGGCCCTAAACAGCTGGCTGAGATGTGGAGAAGCCATTTGAATACAAGTCATTCACTTATTGACTAATTGCAAGCTGACTTTCCCAGTCTTTTCTATTGAAGCAGATCCACATTGTATAATTAAAATGGGGGGAATGAACAAGAGAGAGGCTGATGTCATCATATGATATTTAAATGCTTCTCTTTGATGTGGGAAACTCAGGTTCAAAACCTTGCCTTAATAAATATTTAAAGATTTAAGCAAAGCAGCTTCAACAGAGAAGAACTAGAGAGAAGCACAGGCAGAAACCTGGAATAGTTTCCATACCAGTGGATAAAGCCCATGCCTGAAAAGCAGGGAAAATGATGGAGCAAGAACTCAAAATGAAAAAGGCCCTTACCTACAGGCCAGAAATACTATTTCCTATTCCTTCCCTCCATCCGTAAAAGAAGTATGAAAACTCTTAGTTTTGTCCTGATAGAGAAGGAAGACGTCTTCTGAAATCGTGAAAAACTTCCAGGGAGAAGGAAACATTTTTCCTATGCTCTCATTAGAAAAGGGTTTCTTATTTACTAAATGCTATCAAGGAGAAGTGTAGCAGGCAGGATCTTAGAGATATGCAGGATATCCAGGCTGTTGTCTAAGGACAGGAATTAGAATTATAGCATGAGGAGCCAACAAGTCTTAATAAAAATTAATCTCTTTAAGAGGAGCAACAACTCCTGCTTGGAGACATCTTCATTAACATATCTGGAAAAAGTACTTGGTCAGCCTGATTATTGTTACTTCCTTTTAACAACAAGTGAAAACAAATCCACAGAAGTTAACTCCTGACCCAAAATTATTCGAGGAGTTTCAGACACTGAATACTGTGCTTAGGTACACACACGTAATTTTCAGAATATGAGGCATTTTGTACATATATTTCCCAGCTAAATGCAACAGTATGATGATGAGAATTTAATGATGTGTAAATTGACATCTTTCTGCAAATGTCACCATTTATTTCAGTTCACACTTGCACAGTGCAGTACTAAAATGAAATTATGACTCCAAAAATGAGCAAATCCACTTTCAAGTCCGAGATCTGTTTTCTGTAATTTGAATCTACATTAAGACTATGCCAGCTCTTTATACACTATTGGAAATAAGCCGAACACTACCCTGTGAGCAGTCAGAAAGCAAAGCGTATGACAAATATTGAAGAAAATTCTATCCTATACGATGTTAGATTTCTTTGCAGACAGATTTTTCTGAGCCTTCAGTACTCTCAGGCCTATTCATATTGAAAGTTATTTACCTATTTCTCTCTGTATTTCCTAAGAGATTCTACCTTTGATTTCATCTTTCCACTTGTGAATCCCCACTGATTACTCAGCCTCACCTTGGTGTCTTGACTGTTAACCGCTAAGCAAAAATACTTTTTCTTAATCCAAAGGAGGTCTACCAGGGACAGTTTATGTGGCTGAGGAATAATTGATCAAACTGGTAGGTGGAGGCTATCTTACACGGAGATTGACAGCTATTTCTGACTTAAAAACTCTTCCCCATGGTACTGCAGAAAGACATTGAAGCTAGTTGCTGACATGCTGGTGCAGACCTAGTGGAAATAAATGTTTTTGTGGGCTGTACACCTTGCATACTGCTCTCCTTGACAGCAAAAGGTACCTCTTTTGAGTGCTCAGAAGTCTCCTGGGAATCAATGTCTTTGTACACAGCAGAGTCATCACAAATGGGAAATATTTCTGTATATGTATGTGAAAGGCAGAGAAAAGTCTGTTCTGACTGCAGAGCTTCCATGGTTAGAGTGCTATGTTTGATGATTTCGATTTAGCCATGGATGTAATGTATTTTTCACATATATTATAGCACAAAATAAGGTAAGTGGTGTTATGATTTCCTTCTCTTTCCAAGTATCTCTGGGGAGCCAGTCTCCGGGTTCCTGCCAGATCCACCAGAAACTTCTTGTTTTCTCTACATAGGATAGAGTTAGCTTTCAGGAAGATGGGAGTTGTGTACCAGATGGGTTCCTGGTACACTGCTTACTCCTTCTGTAAAACATGAATATAGTATTTATACTATTTCACTGGAGCATGTAAGCCACATTTTCATTTCAGTAACGTTCCTGAAAATATCACAGCTTCATTTTTTCATCATTATATCTGCTCTTCTTTTCATCCAATGCATAGCAGAATTAAGTGCAGTGTGGCCTCTGCTGTACTCCTGACCAGCTGCTTTAAAGATGAAGTTCTTACACTACTATACTTGCAGTCTGGGGCTTTTCCTTCAGGTATTTCTTCTGAGGGCCCCATCCAAAGGCCATTGAAGGTCAATGGGACATTCTCAGCTGGTGTAAATTATACAGTTCCATTTCCATCAGCTAATGTTGACAGTTTGCATCAGATGATGCCTCCTACTCTTTACCTTAGAGAGAATTGTTTTTCCTATATATATATATATATATGACTAGTATTAGATTGCATACTTTATATTCGTAGAGTATGTCACTAATTAGATTAAACTACTCTGTTCTGCCTACCTGTCTCAGGAATAATGTTGTTTCATTTCATAATGACATAATGGTGCCACCTGCAGTCCACAGCCTTATACAAGTGGTTTCAAATAACATGGCTCACAGTAATAAAGCACTGAACACAGAAACAGGAGGGATAACATCAGTTATTTGTAGAAGGCTCTGCATTTTAAGATAGATGTTTTATTTCGTCGTAATAAGACCTTAAATTTCTCACTATTTTCCTTGAAAATGTAGTCACTGAAACCAAAATCTTTGCACTGGTGACTTGTCCAAGGCATCCAATAAAGCTCAGTATAGTATTCTCTGTAGCTCTTTATGATACCAAGTCTTCTGCAACGTGCTAAGACACTTCATTGCAAACATCAGTCC
The DNA here is from genome assembly GCA_013397935.1 of Dasyornis broadbenti. Taxonomy (NCBI): domain Eukaryota; kingdom Metazoa; phylum Chordata; class Aves; order Passeriformes; family Dasyornithidae; genus Dasyornis; species Dasyornis broadbenti. The sequence goes on along the minus strand of VZRN01004515.1, from coordinate 194,112 downwards.
CTGTGCACACATCACCAATAAAGAAAGCTCATACCCTGTAAACTCTGTTTGAACCTGAGAGATATTTTTCTTTTTGTTAGCTGTGTAAAACCAGAATGATTAACTGGTTAATGAAGTTCCTTTTTCTCTTACTGATCTATTTGGTTTTATCTTCTACTTTTATAGGGAAACCTGTTTCCTAGTGCTGAAGGATGCCCAACTACCAAGTATTCTTCTATGAATTCTTTATTATTACTTTTAAAATGTGGGTTTTGACATGTTTTTCAGAGGTTTTTCTTCCACCTCCTTTTCACAGTTGTTAAAAATAGAGTACATTTGTACTCTATGTGCTTTACATAAATACATGAAAAGAAGAAGTGGCAACCTGTACAGAAACAATGTGCAAACATACCACGCTGTTTGGAAAACTGGGAAAAGAAACATGAAATAGGGAAGATATTAAAAAATCCTGTTAGTTCCATCTGCAGCTGTTCCATAGGATGAACTGAGGTGTTTATGACTTGGATCTTTTTTCCAATTACTTTTCTTTGTGGGTAGTCTTCAGAGGATATCTGCAGACCAGATAGATTAACCACTTCTTTCTGCCTGAATATTTTGCTCTGCGTAGGGTCTCTTTTTCACAGATATGTGATCATTCTTTAATAGTGTATTGATACAGGGACATGTTTTATTCTACTTCCTTTAATAGTAGTGAGATAAATTACCCACATTAGTAGGAAATAGGTATTATAATTACATTGAATTAAATGTTTGATTCTCCTTCTTCTTGCATTGGTAATTATTTTAATGACAGCTTTGTAATTCACCTAGCAGAGTAATGAAAGAATGTCCATACCTACATGATTTTCCTGAATGCAAAGGAAATTGCACATTAATCTGGCATAATGTTAACATTAGGGAATGACTTGCCAGCTCAGTTTTAACCAGATCCCTTTCTATTCACCTTCAGTTATTTTTGGTATAATTTTGTTCTTTATGCAATCAAAGTAGCTGATGGCATTTTCAGAGACGAAACTTATGTATCTGGGCACTGTTACTTCCTACCACTTATTTGGAGTACAAACGCAGAGATCAGCTATTGAAAGTCTAGGTTTAGAGTACTAGCGCCACTTTTTACAGAAGTTTGTTTTTTCCAAAATGCTGCATTTCTTGGCATTCTCAAAACACATGAGCTTTCTGCTAAACCCAGTGGAAACAAGCATTGCTGCGTTTTTCCAAAAATGTTTGCTAGGTTTACATGCTATAAATTAGTCCAGTATAGTAACCCTACTATTTTTCTTGTGTTCTTCAGTCTGGTGTATGTTAGTTGGTGGTTGTAACTTCAGAACAAGCATACTGAAATGTATGGGATTTATCTTTACAGGAATTTCTCATGGAATCAGACATTTTCCTTCATTTATTCTCATTGCTCCTGTGCACTCTGAGAACTGATCTGAAGCGCAGAGGAGGAAACTTAAAGTGGGTGGATATGTACCAATGTTTTCATTTTAACCTTCTATGCTGTTATGCCAGGGAAGTAGAAGTATGTTAAATTGCTCTTCACAACTTAGTAATCTTCAATAACAAAATGGAGCTAGACCTAGATTTTCTTCAGCTGCTGAGAGATGATCATGGAAGATCTTAGTTGCTTTCAACATAGTAATTGCAAAGTCTGGCACGTGAGCAAGGCTTCACATGCTGCTGTTGGGCAGCCAATTCCAGAGGTGACTCTGGCACCTCCTCGTGAGCCGGCATAAACACTCTGCGACACTTCAGGCCAGGAAGCAGCAAATAACTCTGTGCCAGCCTGAACTGCAGGGGTTGTTGAGATGGCAGAAATTTAATTGCCTATGCTGGAATCAGGCCAGGAAACAGGGTCAGCTCTCTTGTCCTTTGAAGAAGTATTCTGGTGCATCACAGATGCAGCAGCAGCACTCAGAGTTGCAGCAAAAAAATTTTGCCGCAAACTGCGATCCCATCCTAAACATAAAAGATTGTCCTTGTATTGAAAAGGCCACCCTGTAACCCTGTTACTTAAGGATTCACCCAAATAAAGTCATAGCCTGTCTTCACGAATATCTTTTGCCAAAATCTTGTCTCTTTGGGCTAGGATGAAGGTATATTTCTGCCACCTCATTCAGATGCCACTGATGATAGCCATGTGTAGGTTTCTTTGTTTGCTTATTTTGAAGGAAAGAAAGGTGGCTGAATACAGGTTTATTTTCAAAACTGTCAAATATCTGTTAGAAATCTGATAATTCAGCAGAAAAAGAAAAATCCCAAAGATAAACTTGATATTAAACAACATCACCCCTTATTATCACGGGTAAACATGCCAAGACACAGAATTTGAATGGTTATTTCATTCCTGAAAACCTTAATGTTAGGTTTCTCATCACTGATTCTGGGCATTTTGAGCTCTTAATTTAGCTGTTTTGTGAATATGTCAGAATTTTGTTAATGTTGTTTAGTACCAAACTTCGGACCTTCACTTAAGTCACAACATATTGCCCTCCAGTGAGAAACAGGATAAGCACAGAAACTCTCCAAAACAAATATATAATTTCACAAAAATCATAATCTGTTTTTAGATGGTTCAGAAGAGGGAGACAAAATTAATCAAATTAATTACTGTTTGCACAGGCTTTTTTTTATATATTTGACAAAAGAAAGTCACAGTAATGATTTAAGGCAACTACTTTCTGGAGTGTTCTGTGTGCAACAGACTATTTGTATCTCAGTAATACTGTTAAGCTCACAGAAAGCTGTCAGATTCCTTCTTTTAGTTCCAGTGTATGTAGCTGAGTTTCCTTATCAGTCAGAGTTTACACAACATCATGTTTCCTTCATAAATGCAGGAAAGGACTTATATACAGCAAGATTAAAATACTATTTTAGTTGTTGATTTGGAATACATATATATTATATAATATGTTTATGCTATATATACACCATATTTTACAAATTGATTCTTCATTAATATAGAATTATATGTTACATCATAATATATATGTATGTTTCACAGTCTCATCTTCATAGGGGAAGAATTTGGCCTCCCTAGATGTTACAGCAAAGCACTTGATTACCTCATTAGGCTTAAGCTTTCAGCTGATTTCTAGATCATTTCACCCACATGGAAACCTCAGTGGTTTTATTTTCCACAGCAAATTTTCTGCCACAGTTTTTCTCCTTTTCTTCCATGCCTCTACTTATATTAAATATTCTTACAGAAGAGACTACTGTATTCATATATGCCCACACCTTCAGGTTTGCCAATCATCTAGGGTAACCAGGATGCTGAGCACTTGGGGTTTTCAGCCTGTTTCTTCCTGACATGTTGGAAACAAACCTGATTGGCAAATGCAAGAGATCCCTGTTCCTGTGCTGGCTTTCCCAGTGAGCTCATCCTCAGGTTTCTGCCTCACCATACAACATGCTTGCTTATACGAAGCATCACATCCATTGTTACAGAAAGAGGTAAACCCAGAAAATACAGAGCAGCTACTAAGAACTCAAAATTTTAGAGAACACATATGAAACACTTGAGTGGATGCAAGGGGAACACAAATAGGAATGGAAGTCTGCATAGATTTAAACAGGTATTCTATTGTATTCTGTTAAAGTGTTATTTTCTACTCAGTACAAAACCAGAAACTAGTTTATTGTATGTTGTTAGAGTTATTAGTTTTCTTTTTCACTTTCTTGAGCCACGTGTTGGGCGCCAATTGAGAATGTGGGGGTTTGACCCTGGCCAAATGCCAAGTACCCCCAAATTAACACACACACACCCAGGGCTCAAGAGTTGAGATAAGGAACCAGGAGAAGACTTACTCATTGGACAAACAGGCCTAAACTTAAAGCGTTGCAAAAAGTGATTTATTGACTAACAGAGTCAGAGGAGTAAATGAGAAGTAAAATAAAACCTTCAAAGACACCATTCCTCTGCTCACGCCCCTCCCTCCTTCCCAGCAGCTGCACTGGAGAACGAGGCACGAGGGAAAGGGGTGGGGGGTGGGGATTGGTCAGTTCATCACCCAGCTCTTCTTCCACTGCCGAGGGGAGGGTCTCTTTTCCTCTGCATAGCCATGGGTCTCACATGCAGCAGCCCACCCGACACTGCTGCAATGTAATACTGTCCCCACGGACAAACAGTCTTCCCAAAACTGCTGCTGTGGCATGGGGTCCCTCGTCCAAAGGGTACAGACTTCCAAGGCCAGCTGTTCCATCTCAGGAACAAGGCTTTTTCTCTTTACTGGACTCCTGCTGGACCACAGTCTCTCTCTGGCATGCACCCAACTCCAGCATGGGGCATTCAGTTCAGTCTCAGGTTCAAGGCCTGTTTCTCCACTGGGACTCCCACTGGACCACGGCCTACTCCAGGCATCCACTCCAGCGGGGGCACCTCCCCACAGGCTGCGAGTGGATCTCAGCATCCCCCATGGGCCCCATGGGCTGCAGGGGCACCCCCTGGTTCACCATGGGCCTCACCACGGCCTGCAGAGGCTGCAGAGCTCCAGCACCTGGAGCTTCCCCTCCCCCTCCTTCTCCACTGACCTTGGTCTCTCCATGTTGTTTTCCCTCACATACTCTCACCACCTCCTCCTCCTCTGGCTAAAAAGAAGTGCGTGCACCCATTGTTTTGATTTCTTCTTAAATATGTTTTTCACAGAGGCGTAACCAACATCTCTAATTGGCCCAGCCTTGGCCAGCAGCATGTCCATCATCTTCAGAGTCACCAAAGACTGGCTCTGCTGAACATGGTGAAGGCTTTGAGAAGCTTCACAGAGAAGCCATCTTTGTCCTCCCCCCACTAGAAAAAACTGGGCCAAGCAAAACCAGCACTTACCTGTACAAAAATCCTACAAAAATGTGACCAGTTACATAAAAAATATGACATTTGTCAAGTGTTGCTGTTTCACAGTTTTAGCAGGTTCATGAGCTCTCCCAAGAAACAGGAAAATATCTGCTGTTTAGCAGATACATGATCTTTTTTGAAAGATCCAGGTGCCATGTCATGATCTTAATTAAACTCTTACTGGAAAACTTCAGTGATATATTGCTGTGGGTGTTTGTGAAACTGCAGGCCCTTTACACTCAGACATGACTGCTAAAACAAGTGCAAAGTATTTAGCAGAAATTTCACAAGGATTTAAAAAATCAAATATGTGACTATGAGACAAGGAACTGTGACCTTTATTCTCAGACCTTTACCATTAAAGTAAGCTTAGGTTTAAACTTAAAAATTGACCCCTTAGGTTACTTTAGCCACTTCAGTAATAATTTGCTATGCTCTGTCTCTACCTGTATCTCGATTTTCCATAGGAAACATAGTTTAGAATATTACTTTAATAAACATTAAGAATTGCTTCATGTTTCTTAATTGATTTCTTGTCCACTTGATACTAAAAACTGTATGTTTGAAATCTCTGCTGGTCTTCGTTTTAGAAATTACCCATGTTTGGGAAGACCCACCTCCACTGGGTTACCATCCACTGAATAGAGTGGCCAATTCAGGGCCATTAAACCCAATCCTGTTTACCACATCATTCTTTTGGAATGATATCCAAGAGGTGTGTAATTAACTTCCCCACTTATTGACAACAGAACGAACAGTGTAATCAGTTACTTACTATAAACACTCATCATTATTACAAGTGGTGTTTGGGGACAGATTGATGCTGCTCTGGTGGGGAAGAGCATTTTGTGCTCTTTTTGTCAAGCAGCATCATCTTCCTTTCCTGCTTGACATACAAGGCAATGGCTGGTTTTTATCTGCTGCCTTTCACTGTGCAAGATAAAACTAATGACCTTTTTTTAGGAACTGAAAGTAGATAGTGGGAACTGGATAGAGTCTTGTTCTGTCTGAAAGCTTTTAGATACACAGCCATGAATTATGCTAAATTTCACTGCTGTGCTTGCAGCTTCTCCAAAATGTAGACCAGAGAGGCCTGCCAATGAGTAATGCCTTCTTTTTGCTTTGTAGGGAATAGTTAGTTACTTTGATGAGCAGAAATCTCAGATAACATCTAATGAGAGGAGGCACTGCTGGGTCAGTACACCACTTTATCATCTCTCACAGAAGTCTAGAAAGATAGAGTCTTTTTCATAAGGACAGAACAGATTGTGAACTAAAAGAAGGGATATTCACGGAAAAAACTACCGGAGGCATATTGATAATCTCACAACAGGAGCCTCAGGGGAGTCTTTGCAGAAGTTTTTGCTGTTATTATATTTTGCTATTAGTTTACCATATGTGAAAGAAGCTGCACATTATGTTGTGAACTATGAGGCCAAAGACAGTCTCAAAAACTTGAATCTGGTTGAATGAGATGGAAAGTCACCATTTTATACTTACTTTAAAAATGCTCCAAACTGCTCTCTCAGTTGTTGAACAACTAAGTCTTCATGACCATAGGCAGAATACTAAAAGCTTGCTCAATTTCTGTATTGCATATTAAGTTGCTAGGGGTGTTTTGGATAGGAAATACGCACACACACAAAATATTTTTATTAACATGGAGATGTTTGACCTTAATATAAAGAAAGTGTAATACAACTACACAGATGTTAGGTCTAATCTGCAGAAATGGAAGTGTGCATGCATTCGTGTCTGTGCTGAGCCTGTTAAGTAACTGCACAGTTGCTTGTATATATTCTGAGGATGTTGTTGCATAAACCTAGCTGTGACTGTTAAGTAGAAGCTTATTTATGTTTTCACCATAAAAAACCTAGAGAGTCATAGAAAATTGAGTTGTGAGTTGTAAGTTGTCCCTCGCACAATGTAATTTATTACAGTGTATTTCTCTATTTCAGAGAAATATCTATGGACTTTGTCAGAACTGAAAGATCTATGTTTGAGGCTCCTAGGCACCCTTGTAATGCAAGTAAGGGTAATCAACAAGCTATGGTTTTACGTAATTGGTTTTGAAATGACCCCAATGATGATTCTTGTGTGCTGTGAGCTGTCAAGTAAGGGCAAGATCCATCTGTGAGGATTCCCGTCATTGCTGAGCCACTGCTGATGTACTTAAGTCTCTAGTGCTGCTGTAGAGAGACTGGTTTGGTGAAAGTGATTCTGTAAACAGTCTTTGTTGTCGCTTGTCAAGAACTGAAATGGCCTTAGGCTGGTGTCATATCACAGCTGTCAATAAAAATGACTCACTCACTTTGATCTTGAATCAGAGGACTTGCCCCTTTTTGTAGGAAAATAAAATTTCTCCTTCCCTTCACTCTTCTCTCCAGGCAATTAATTTTAAAATCAAATTTCCTGTGTGTTTATATCCACAGGCAGCTTATTTTCTTTGTGTTTTGAGACTGTCTTAGCTGCTATAATTACAGCAGCATGTCAAAAGGAATGCAGAATCTTCTGCCATTACCCAAGAGGAAGCTATCAATGAGCTTCAAGAGGCAAAGGATCTGAGTCTAATACAACCCTATAAAGTTTTAACATATCCATTACCACCATCTATGTACAGGAGGCACAAAGTTGTTAATGAAATCCTGCACTTGCTGAAGTTCATATGAAAAGTCTTATTGTCTGCGTTGGAGCCAGTATTTCACCTAATGTTTAAGGAGCAAACTCAGCTGAGCTGGTGGACTGGACTGGTATCAGTCCGTTCTGGTTCAGCAGAATAGAAGATGCAATTTTAAAAAAAATTGTGTCTCTGTAGTCAAGAAGAAAACTTTGAAAGTTGTTTCTGCTTTCGTTTCACAAAAGCTGCACTTCTTCCAGCAGTCTAGGGTATGAACTCTTTTTCCTTCATTAGCTCAGAGTGTTTTGAGTACTTTAGTTTGAAGAATTGAGCTGATCTCTCTGAGAAGAAAAAGTTAAAATATTTTATCTACAGTACTCTGAAGAAGGCTTTACTTCAACCTGTGAGAGGCTTGCAATAAACATTGGTTCATTTCAGCTGCTTCACTCTATTTTCACTGGAGGCCGACTTCAGAGGTAATTGGAAATGAGACTTAAAAAGTTTATTTTCACTTTCTGGAGAAGAATAACTACTGAAAAGATAAAACTGTGATAACCAGCTTGGATGGGAAAAAGAGTGGGGAATTTCATATACATCAGAAAAGACCAAACTTTTGTACTGTGATGTTTATAATACAGAATTTGACTTTGGAACATCATGACTACAAAAACAGGATAACTTGAAGTGTTTAGCTTTTATGCTAAAGGTTTTACATAGTTTTTCTGATACCTGAGTGGGAAGAATGGGTAGATATTGGATAAAGACTTCCTACAAAAAGATGTTCTTTGAAGTATTCCAAGTGGGGTACATATAATTTAGGGAGGTGCAGTAGGATATTTGCTTCATTATCAAGTAGTAATAACCCTGATGAAAGACAGACTGTTCCAGAAAGATCACTTTGATAATCAAGTAAATATTTTTCTGAGACTTTTTTCATCTTCTCTATTTGGTTTTTCTAGGTTTGGTGGTGTTTTTATGTTGTTTTAGGGTTGTTGTTTTTTTTAAGTTTTCACTGATCCTAGAGGATGAACCAAATAAGGATTTGTTTGTAGCCTTTTGCCAGCTCATACCGCCTGCAGTTCAGAGGGCTGCAAGAAGTAGAGCAAGTCACTGATGTTGCCCTAAGACCTCACTTCATTGATAGTGTAAGATAAACTCTACCTATCAAAATTATTGTGGTGTTATTTTAGTTTAAAGTTAATTGGTAAGAATTCTATGACTGACTGGGCTGTAATTTATTCCATTCAAACCCAACAATGAGCATTCTCCTTCTTGCCTAGCCACAAGATATCTTGTTTCACAAAAATGCACGGAAAAGTCATCCAAGACAGTTTCTGTTCAGAATTTTAGCCACTCTTGTTCATACTGTTACCCTAACACGTAGAGAGGACCTACAGGCAATTAATGGACAAAGAGAGCTCTCTTCCTTTAAAGGTGTCCCTTCCACTTCCTTATTGAGTGTCAGGGGACACTTACCGAAATAAAAACACAGAGAAAAATCTCCTTTCTAATGCAACATATGTACTAGGATCTCACCTGGATCAGAGCCAGGTCAGGGTAGGGAGCCTCCTGTTCAAGGGACTTGATTCTGGGTGCTCAAGGCTGCTGCCTTTCTGGCTGCCTGGCACTTCTGCTGGCATGGAGCAGCTGGAGAGTGGGCCAAGGATTTGGTTGTCTTTCCCACCACTCTTTGGTCACAAGTTATTCAAGTGTTTTTAAGTTAAGTAAGCTCTTATGTTGTCAGGAGGGCTCTCCAACACTCTACCTCTCCAGCTAAGTGGCAAGGCAGTACCAGCACAAGCCATTCCATAATTGGACTTCGAGCATACATAGAGCTAGAGAAACTCAGGCTGGCAAGACTGGGAATTTTCAATGTTTTTACTGGATTTATGCATGCTATAATCTGTAGTGTCTGGCTAGCTGAGGGAAACTTACATGGATTATTTTCCAGAAGTACATTTCCACTCTCTGGCTGTCATCTACCTCCTGATAGGATTTAGTCAGGAGACTCACTGCCAGTCTTTTAGAAACTAACCTTCAGAGCATGTTTTGGGCTGGTTCATAAATTGCAAGGTTAGGTTCCAAGTTTTTCCGTGACCTCTACCCAAAAGTGCTGTATACAATAGTTCTCTTTTAATGCAAACCTAATGGGGACAAACCACTTTAAGCATTTCTCAGAAGGTGTATAGGGAAAATAAGCTCAGTATCTGCAGACACCCACACACAAACACATGCTTACTGGAGCCAGTCTTTTCTCTTAGGTGTTGTAGTTAAAGCTACAGAGGACTATGACTATGGGAAGAATTATTTTATGACAATTGTATTAGAATTTTGTTGGTTGTAGTATTGAAATTTGGGAAAAGTCTCAATAAAATCAAATATCATGCAAGTGATTTCTTGCTCATGCAGAGGTAGCAAGATTAATCTAGCTGTCATCTTCTGGGAAACATTAGGAAAAACAGCCAGAGAAGCCTGTGCTATTGTAGCTCCAGTGCCAGTGCCATCTTTCTTGAATGCCCTTTGTAGCGAGAGTATTGGCAAAATCTAATCTTGGTGAAAAAATTGAAATTAAATCAGGGAAAATTTCCATTGGCATCCACCTGATATATCTTTTTCTTTTTAAAATGGACCTTGCTCCAGTGAAAGGTTCAATTTCAGCCTGGAAAGAAATCTTTCATTTTGTGCTATTTACAACAAAAGCTGAAGGAATGAAGATGTGGATCACCACAAGCGATCCTCTGATCTCATCTTAACTGAGTCTACTGGTTAGGTCTACTAGGGATAGCACAGTGTTCCCTCTCCCTGCAGTCAGCAGGTATTTTGGGAAGGAAGATAGGATCATGCAGGAGTGAAAGATGTTCTCCATCATTCCAGTCAATGCTGTTCCATCATCATGCGGCATTAGCAGAGGTTTTTATTCCCTGTTTTTGAGCTTGTAAGCAGTAGGTAGGAGACTGAATTCTTTCATCAGTTATCTGAACAGTGATTTACCAGAACTCAAAATTAAGTGTGTGGAAAGCCTCCTTAAATTAATGAGACTTTTAATAGAGTGTAGGTATACTGTTAATCATCTACTTAAGCAACCTGTAAGAGTACAGACCCAAAAAACACATTAAGGTTTGCCTAAAGATAAAGGATGATTTACATTATGGAGGATTTGATTTGAAAAGTGCATAAGGCTTT
>VZRN01004515.1:81457-183451 GCA_013397935.1 Dasyornis broadbenti | reverse complement strand
AAAAAAAAGATAAAAAGAAGAGAGGCCAAAAAACCCTTTAAAGTATTTCATAGGGAAATAATGCTTTGGTTATCACCTCTGATCTTTACCTGATTATGGATTATTTATAAAGATCCTTCCCTGCTTATTTTATGTGTCTGAGTGGGTTTTTATAAAAATGTCTGGACCACAGTATTTCTATGTTTTAGAAATGCTTTCCACATATATTTGAAATGCGTAATCATTACTGTGTACCACATGTTTTTCAGACAGTAACAATTAATTTCTATGGCCAGATGTGAAACTCTGGGGAAAAAAAAAAGTCATAATGGGTGTGCTTGCAGGAATCTTCTTTCTCCTTTAGCTGTAATTGAACAAATGGCACTGAGATAATACTGTAATTGTTTGCCTTTTCTATGAAGCCAGTATGAAGATTAAAGTACCATCTGGCTTTCTGAAAACTAAAGTTAGAAAGCCTCTAGCTTGAAAGAAAAAGCAGTTGGATCCCTGTTGAGTGGACATTTTATATGGAATTTGACTTTGCTCATCTCCACTCAAAGTTCTAACCACAAATAAGCACTCAGAGCTTTCTCCTCTTCCTAAGAGTCAACCCCCTAAAAGAAAGTTTTCAGAGTACCTTTTTCTGGAGGTCTCTGACAGCCTTGGGTCTGTTCATGTATTTATACTCGGATTGAGTTTAAAGACTGGACCTGAAAAGTAAATCTGGTTGGATAATTTCATAATAAGGGTTTGTTTTTTTCTTTTTCTTTGTGAAGTAGTAATTTAAAAAAAAACAAAAACAACATAATTTTAAAAGATTCCTAAAAGCATTACTAAAACTATGCTTTTTGCACATTTATACAATTTTGCTATGACATTTTGACAAATCTTTTTACATAGTGTTACTTATAGGATCTTAAATAATTTTTGCAACCATTACAGAAAAAAAATAATTTTAAGTCATGCTTCATCTGTGAAATCCATTTTTCATAAAATATTTACAAAGTAATTTCAATAAAAATGATCAATTTATATTAGCAAGAAATTTCACAGAAAAAGTAAAATGAAGCTGTTTCAAGATCTATGAGAAAAACTGGTTTCAGGGATTTTTTTTGTCATTACCAGCTCATCCAAAAATTGCTGTTGATAATAAACAGAGAGTAATTACTAGGGAAGATTTCATTCTGAAGAATACTCAAGGACTGCTAGTGTTGAAAACACTGTGTCTAGTTTTTTTTTCCAGGCATTATTACCACTATAAGAATCAGAAACTCACTCTCATTTGATTACTCTTGTATAAAATTTAGCCTATAAACAAACATACCCAGAAACTGCCCCTCTTTTGCCTCTACCCACCCCCTCAGTGTCAAAGCTGCTAAAAAGTATCTCCAATTCTTAGAGCAGAATATTTTCACATTTTGATCTGGAGATCTTTCTCTAGTTTGGGATTCCTGCATTAAAAAACGCAAGTAAAATTACAGGTGATGGGATGGTCCAAATCTCAAGCTTTCTAGAGTCTTTCCCCCACCCTCGAAAGGGATTGTCCACGGTGCTCACCTACCAGCTTTGACTGGATTATTTGGGCTGATTAGAAAGCATACCTGGTGGACAGGGAAGTCTGTTTTAATAAAGTGCTTTTTTGGAAATATTTAAAAACCAAAATCCAGTTGACATCCAGTGATTTCTGTTTCCTTCTGAGTGGACTCAGTGCCCCTTTGGACCATGCAAACTTCAAATGGCTTGAGGAGTCTTTGAGGAGCAAACCTTGCTTTTCTTCTTCTGTTGTCTGACTACCAGTGTTGGGTCAAAAGTACTGAGCCTCGTTGAGACAAAGAAGCCAGATAAAAACCACTGTTGTTACCCCCAGAACCATCTGATAGTGAGATATCAGTGCACTCCTGATGTGACAGTGCAGATGGCTTTGACACATTTCTGCTTTAAAAAAACCTAAAAAATATTTTTAGCAGGACCTTTTCAGTAAAGACCTCTTGATTCAGTCAATATATGTGACCTTTATCTAGAAAGAACATAAGGCTGAATTTGGGATTTTGTTCTTTAAAATTATGAGCCCCTTTGTTGTCTTTGGAGCAGTTTTAAAATTATAATTTAGCAAAGCATGTAGTTATTGCTATGTGCTTCAGTCTTAGCTAGCTGAATTGTATTTAGCAACATTTATAAAGTAAAATTCTCAAAGCTCAAACTCATTAGGATATTCATCTTTATGTATGAATTTAGGAGACTACCAGTGAGGTTTAGTTTGAACAGCTACTGTTGAGCAACACTGGGAAACAGCCAAGATATGGGCACCAAACACTGATGTATATAATTTCAAAGCCATTTCAAAAAATGATGTCTGTAACTATAGTCTCACCTTCACCAACTGTAAAAATGAGAACGGTAATGTTTGCCCAAGGCAACCAGAGTTTTGAATATTAATTTATATTTGTAAAGCATGTCAATGAGGTAAGTGAGGACACCATTTCACCATGAATATGCAAATACACATAATCTTGTATTTTTATACCTAGCAAGAAAGATATAAACAAGAAATCCTTTCTTTCTGAAATACATGAACTTGCTTTCATTAGGCAAGCTCCATAACACAGAACTATCAGCAGCAAGCTGTGTTGAGATTCCACTTCCATTTAATTTTGATCGGAACAAGAATATGGTTTTATTATGTCCTGTGTTTTTGTTTTAGATAAAACACTCCACCAAGTCTATATCATAATTTATCCTGTATTGTTTTTCAATAAAACTCTTCTGTCTGAAGAAAAACATGCTCTTTTGTTCTATTCCCCTTTGTCTCCCCAGTGCATAGTTTGGGACTGGGATTCCAACGGAAAACATGACTTCATTGGAGAATTTAACTCAACTTTCAAGGAAATGCGAGGAGCTATGGAGGGAAGACAGGTAAGTGGAAACCACCCAAGCAATCTCAATATGTAAGCTCTGTAGAGCAGTGTTCCTCAGACAATCTTGTCATAAAGCAAGTGGCATTGCCTCATCATGTCTTAGAATTTAGTTTGTTGTGTTGATCTCTCCCATAGGTTTTACTGTAACCTGGACACAATAATCTGAAAATGAGAAAAAGCAATTGTTCCTGTACTTTCATGCCTGAAATACTTAGGGTCTTTTTCTAGTTCCCATTCCACAGGCATTTCTTTCCACTAAGATTTATTTCCTTTGAGTTGAAGCACATGATTTCCATGAGGTCCTGTGCTGCAAAGCAGATGTGCTGTCTGGCTACTCAAAGCATTTCTCTCCTGGCCTAAAGGCCTCTATTAGGTGAGGGTTATTCTCCATCTTTATTTCTCATGTGTTGCATTCATTGCTGCCAGATTTAACTAGAACCCACCATGATAAAACTAATTGGTTTTCTAAGTATTTCATGATTTACAGTCCTAAGGGAAAATGAAATTGTTAGCTTGTCAATAATTTCACTTCTTTATGTCAGCCTGATCTTTTCAAATTGTAGTTGATTGTAATTATTTAATAGGGTAAGTGATCTGGCATAGCCAATTCCAAAAATTGTCATTTTCTACTATTAATTACTTCTAAAGGTGTTAGTTTTGATAAATTTTCCAAGGGGAAGTTTAAAATGTTGAATCTGCAGATAATTTGTATTCACTGTTCCATTGTGATCTCAACCCCAAACAAAAATGCCTAATAAGCTTTATTTGGCTTTATATTAAGGTTCTGTTTATAATGGGTTAGTAGAAATCTAACACAGAGTCAAAAAGTGTTTGATAAATGGCAAGTAGTCAGTCTATGCCATAGGTCAAGAAATGTTTATGGCTCTTCAAGGTGTTTTCTATTTAAGTTCTTAGAACACACTGAAGTTTGGCAAATGCTGCTCATGTGTGTAAAATACTGCTGATACGTTTCAGTCACATATTAGTCCATTATAAATAACTTCTGAACACAACCCGAGTGTAAATGAAACCCTGTTTTGCTCTCTCAAATTAAGTCAGAGGATCAAAACTTTGATTAAACTAAATCTCAGTGGAAATAAAGAGGTAAAGAGATACCAGAATGAATAACATTGACAAGGCCAGTTATGTGACAACACTCCAAATTTGTATACAAATACCTGTGGCCCAGGAAGGGACTGTGTGAGAGTGGCAGAGTGTGTATTTTCAATGTAGATATCTTAAAACCACATCATGGTCCTTCCCAGCAGACAGCTTGTTGGCCAAGATAAAAGCCTTGCAGTCTAGAGTGCCAAAAATGGCTCTGAAATATAAACTATGTGTTCTTTACTGTGATGAAGAAACACTGCTTTTTTTTTCATCCTCAGCTAGCAAAAAGGATAATTACTCTTTCAGAAGCATAAGAAGTTAATACAGCCATTTGTCAATTATTGTTCTAGGTTATCACTGTGGTATTAGAGTGCTGTCCAGGAAATGTTTTAATGTTGCCCTATGCTTTAAGTGCCTGAATCTTACTCTTGCTATGGGCCTGCCCTTTGCCATTCTGCAGGTTGTTCTTTACCCATTTTTTACCTGCATTCTTCCTCCACACACTCTAGACATTGTGCCTTTTTTTCTTCCTTGTTCCTCTCATTCTGTTGTGGCTGTGAAGTTATTCTGTGGGCTTGCAGCTGCAAAACCCTGCTGTTGTTATAGCTAGCTCTCATGGGACACAATTACCACCAATGTGGGAATCAGTTTCCTTTCTCCTCTTTTCTAATCCTTGTTGTGTAGCCTATTCTAGAGGAAAACAAGATTGAGTGGATAAGATAGTAAGTATTAGTCATTTAAGTGGCTGGTAAATAGTGGTCCAAAAATATACATGCCCCTGCTAGATGGCTCTTGCCCCTGATGAAAGCGTGGTTTGGTGAGCACTAATAGCGTGATAGACAAGAATAAGCAGTGGGAGTTTGAGCAGGTCCAGGTGAAGACGTCATGCTTGTGGAAAGCAATGCTGTGATAGCGTGTTGTACAGGAGAGGTCAGTTGTGTGGGAAGCCACGTAAGTTGGCTGGAGCCAGAAAGCAATTTCCCTTTCTCTCTCTCCCTGTCTCTCCCTCATCCTATCTCATTTTTCTCTATTTCTCCAGAAAGAACTATTGCTGTTAAAGGCAATACATTCCATTATCTGTGGATTCCATAAAAACATCTTAGTGCACAGTTTATGACAGCATCCTTTGTGCAACATTAAGTAACATGATTAGCATTTGTCAGTTCTTTTCTTTAGTTTTAGTGTCCCTAAAGAAAAAGCATGTGCAGTGGAGTGTTTGCTTTGAATAAAGAGGTTATAGTAAACCTTGAGGAAATTATAGAGGAGAAGAAAGGTGTTTTGCCTTCAAGTAGATATGTTGCTAGCTATTTCTGATAAGGAAGGCCACATCAGAGAAATGTAATTATATGTGTGTGGGGAGATGAGTAGGTTAAACATAGTTCTTTGTTCCTAGAAGAGACCCTTTCATAGCTTCAGACCAGAAAATATTGTTTTCCATGTAGCACTCCTTTCAGTTACAGGAGCATTCTTTCACACAGCATCACAACAGTGAGTGCTGAGTGTCAAAGATGAAGACCAAAACCTGGAACTTCATCTCAGATACTGTGGAAGCCAAAGTAAAGAGCAGAGCTCAGGTCTGATGTCTCTATTTGAGTTGCTACGGAGATGCAGAGAAGTTTCTTATTCCGGTTATATTTTCTTTTGTGCATTAGATTTTACAGCCAACTAGAGTACATTGCTATAGTTCTGTCAAAAGATAATCAAAACATTCTAGTGATTGTCAGCCATGGTTTTTCACTTTCCCAGGAGACTGGAGAGAACTGGTCGGAACATTCATCATTGATAAGGGATCCAGGAACTTTGCTTTGTGGTTTTAAAGGAGGCTACACCAGTGGCACAGGTGTCCATCTCTGCCCATCAGCAGTGTCCGTATTGGTTGGAATCAGCAGCATAAGTTGTCATATATGCATTAAACACTGAGAGTGGGAGTACCATAATTTATGCTTTGCAGCAGGACAGACTGTGTGTCATCTGTGAACTGTGAGTGCTTCTCGCCATTACACCAGCTCACCTCATCTCTAGAGGAGTTGACAATGATGTTGAAGTTGACTTTTAATTGTACATAGTTCATCCTCCAGAAAGCACAAAGCATTCTGACCCATTCTTCAACCTCCCCCTCTAAAAGTAAAGATTTTTTTTTTGTTGTAGCCAATCTATCAACTGCTACAGAACCGCTTGAGATGGACAGAATGGATATGTGTCACCTGCTTGCTTACAGGAGGCAGTGGTTCTTCTTAGACTGTTCCAGCTCCATTCCTGGGCTAAGGGAAAAATCTGTTCCTGTATTATATAAAAAATGAAGACGTGTGCGTGTGCACACATAAAAAAGGAAAGAGACAGAAGACACACTGCTGTACTTCCCATCTCCACTGCCATTCTCACAATTAGTAGGGAGGGTCTTTACATCTGGTAACTCATCTGGTAGACTGTGCACAGTGAGACTTTTAAGCTCTTGGTAATGGGCCAAGCGTTTATTGACACCAATGGACAATTCCATGCATAGTTTTATCAGGAGATAGCGAAGTTCACCCAGGACTGTCTGCAATGTCAGCAGCTGTTGCTGGCCCCAGACAGGGCAGCAGAGGCCTCAGTGGAGAGTGCAGCCTCACCAGGCACCTGCCAAATCCCTGTGAGGAGGTAACCAGTGGTACAGCCTCAGAAGCACAGGGGAGGCTGGGGACCTTGACAGGGGAAACAAGAAATGCTGTAATTTTCACTTCATTCCCCAGGGGCAAGTTTCTAGAAGAAACCTTCGATAGTGATTAAAAGCATCTCTTCTCCCATTTCTGGAACAGAAAGATTAAAAAAAAACGCTATCCTGTTCTCTTGCCTAGAGACATGGCAGGAATGAACTAGCCTTTCATGCGGGAGGAGACTCATGATCAGGTCACTTAAAAGTGACTTGTTTTTCTTGAGGCATCAGAAAGAAACAATGCAGGATATAATGCTGCTTGATACTGATTGGGTTTTTGCCCCATCCATTAGACTGTGGTTCTTTGTCATTTACAAACTACACAATTTGTTGCAGCAGCTGAACAGGAAGGAAGAGGAGAGAAACCAAAGAAGTGCAGGGGAGGCAAGAGAACATGTTCATGCTGACACAAGCTATGCCACAAGCATACAGCAAGCAACATAAGCTCTCTAGCCCTTTCCTCACAGGACTGCCCGATGTCCTGGAGTGCAAGCACAGTGTCCTAGAAAAAGCAACTGCTATCATTTGTCTTACCTTAGGGTACATGAAACTCTCCTGACACCTTCAGTTCCTTCTCTCAATAGCTTATGCTATTGGTAGCCATGTACTATCCAAATTTTGGTTCTACAGTGGTTGCCTTCATTCGGTTACCTCCACTTCCTTTTGCTGGTGTGTGGCATGAGTGGTTGCATTGTTTGCTTTTCTCTCTCTTCTGAAGGTTTTGTTAGCATGTTTGGAAAGACAGTATCCTTTAGTGCAAAGTTAACATCTCTCACGGAGGAATCTGTGTCTCCTCATCACAGGCACAAGAAGATTGGGACCTTCCAAGTGTCAGCATTAGTTCACTAACTCTCATTGAAGAATAGCTGAATACAGTTTGTCCAGAAATTTTTCACACAGTGGTTTAAATTTAAGTGTATAAAACACCAACATTGTATAGTCCTGGGAGTCCATTACCAACATTTGCAACACTACTTAAATGAATAGGAGATAGTTTAAAACCAGGTTGCTTTCTGTTTCAGATTCTCTGTGTTGTTGGATAGGGAAAGAGCTTGCATAGCCCAGACCTGTCAGGCTTTTGGAGGAAATGCTAAGTGACTTTCAGAATGACGAATCCAAACTTCACAATGTTTACCATTAGTGTCAGATTGCAGACTATTGCATTAGTTTCCTCTCAACTGAAGAGTTAATTTAAGAGCAAAAACGGATCAATAAAAAACAATGTCAGTTACCAAATCAATACTGGGAATGTAGGAACAGACTGGAAATTGAGGTTGGCCTTACAGTACAAGCAAAGTATTTGAGAATTGCTTCTCATTAATACTTACCTGCTTAGAGCTGTATTCTGAACTCTGTTCTCATTATAAAAGCTGGAGATAGAGTAAGACCTGTATAGGGAATTTTCTTCAAATGATGCTTATTACATCTTTAGTTTGAACTGTAGGAATTGCCAAGGTCAGAACTGGATCTTGGTGGGTAAGTGAAGATTGAGTTTTATGTAAAACAGTCTTACTGGCTTTTTTAAGCCCATGAATTGGGAAATGTCTTCTCTCTCCTCTCTTATTCTCTTCCATTCTTTATACTATCATCAACAGATTTAATAAGTGCAAAATTGTGCTTTTTTTCTGTTTTCCTACTTTCTATAAATTTTCTAGTGTGTTCTTTCCTTTGCTTTATTATCCACATAAGCCAATAATGTTAGTGACCTGCACACAGAATATTTTAATGACCTTCAGGTAGTTGCTGAGAATTGTTACGCATACATATCAAAATGTTTTGCAAGGTAGGTGAACATTCATAATTGCATTTTACAGTTAGCAAAGGGAACCTGAGAGATTTTTTTTCTCCCCTGAAGTAATGTTTTATGCCACTTTGGTCCTTATTTATTGTAAACTTCTTCCATAAATGAATACCATGAACAAAATGTTTTTCAGGCTTAAATAATCCTTTTCCCAAGGAGAGAAATTACATGCACAACATTTGGCTTCATATAGGTTAGGCCTTGTTTAGATATGCAAATTGAAAAATATTCATATTGGAGGATGCTAAGATTAAGGAGGTTCACCCTGGATGTTCATGGGAAAACTACTAAAACCCTTCAGTGTATTTCAGTGACACAAATCCTGTTTCCTATATTTTCTTTCTATTTGATATATTACAGTTTATGTATAACATACAAACAGCATGATTTCTCTGTAGGAATGCTTCCAGTAAGTGTGGACACAACTGTGTGTTAAACTATTTTGCCTTACAGAAACATATCAAGATGGGAGTGGGCAGTGCTTTCACCTGGTTCTCAGACCCAAATATGAGCATATTGCACTCCAGCATTGTGTAACAGAACAGTCTCTTTTCTTGGAGAGAAGAGCTTTTATTTCTTGAGCCTGACTGCTTCTCTTGAGTACAGAAAAAAATGTTTATGGAGGATTTCCCCTGAACATGAGGGCCTGTATCTGCCTGTCTTCTAAGCTGGAAAATTCATTTCACAAGGCAAATAACTGGGCTGTAGGCTAGCTGGGAGAGCAAGCAGATGTTCTTCCTTCAGTTGGAACAGTTATTTTGTCTTTTCCCATTCTACACTTCATCACCTAGCTCTATTTCACAGTGATGAAAATACTGCTCCTCCCCTGTGCAGAAATGGTCTCATGTTGCTCCAAAGCCATATGTTTTTCCTCCCCTTTTTTTGATGTTTGACAAAATCTCTTAGTCTGGAATAGTTCAGAGACATCCGAATAATTGCTGTTAGGCAGTGGTTTGAAGCTCGATGAAATTTCTGGGGCTGCGCATAAGGTAAAAGCAGTTTTTCATGCTCAAACAGTTTACTAAGGTATATCAGATATGTACCTCAGTATAGACAAAGCATTGTAACACTTAGGCAGGTTTTCGTTGTAGGCAAAACACTGTAACACTTAAGAAATGTTTCATTTCAAAATGTCATAATAGGTATTTTTAGATAATAGATCATTCTGGTTCCTTTTGGAGTTGTATTTATTTATGTCAACCAGCATCACCTGTCCCCATACTTGAAAACAGCTCCCTGAAGGAAAATAGTCATGTTATTAACCATATTAACAGCATATTACGGATAAAAATCTGTGTGTACAAATGCCAATAAAGACTTGCATGTACAAATGTACATTTTACTCCTGATATAAGAGGCATGAATAATATTATAGACATTAGAGGTGAGGGTCTGAAAATTTGGCCTTATCACTCTGCCTGAAAACAAAGGAAGGCAGAACATTTGAAGTGGAAGTGATTAAGAACCTAGGAGATGTTATGATGAGAACAAGGAAATGTATTTCAGTAACAAGGTAGGACTATTTTGCTGTAAAATTGACGTTTGTAAATGAAATTATGGAAAAAAATCAAAAAGGACTTTAATATATTCTTAGGGATAATTTTTGTATATATCAATAATTAGTTAACTGCATCTTTGTGAAAATTTTACTGATTTTCTTTACTTTTTATTTTGCTATCCAACTTAAAGGAGAAAGTGAGATGATTTCTGGCCAGAATTTCTTCTATCATGAGTTTAATACAAAACTCAGTGTTACTGTGACAAGTTTTGTAGTTAATACAATGCATCAGGTTACTCTCTCCAGTATTTTCATTTGTATTAAGTCCCTTCTTTTTTTGTCCTCTTAAATGATCTCAAAAGATCCTCAATCTTGCTTACGTAACACCTGAAACTACAAGACTGGAAGATGACAACAAAAGAATCTGGATATGTCCCTTAGTGCCACATGTATATGTTCAAAGACTGATGTTTGCCCTGGGCGTATTTCTATTAACTATTCTCTGCATAGTTAATAGTTTTCATTTGTTTCTCTCTGTGCACTGTTATCCGTTATGATTTAGTCAACTGTGGAAATCCGGCAATGCAGGTTTTATTAATTATTCAATCATAAAATTTTCCTGCAGAAAGTAACTGTTATATTTTTCACAGGTACAATGGGAATGCATTAACCCCAAGTACAAAGCAAAGAAGAAGAACTACAAAAACTCAGGCATTGTCATCCTTAACCAGTGCAAAGTAAATATATGTTTTGCTCTTTGACTGTTTCTTTACTAAGCTCTCCTGATATATTTAAATGGTGCTTGGAACAAACTGGAACTGCCTGTAGAACAGCAATGGAAACTATCCCCTACAAAAAGTAAAGACGAGGACTTGAACTCAAAAATAAATTGACTGTCCTCAACTCTCCTGTTTTATTTCTCTTGCCCTATTCCTGCTGTTGTACAATATAAAAGATGATACTGAACTCTAACACCTAAAGACTTGCCAACTCTGTGTGTATCCCTTTTAATCCTTCTATTATTTCTACAAAATTGCTCTTATTCCTCCTAATCCAACAGCAAAATTTCCACTAACTTCCCATTGAGAAGTTGGTTCTACTTTTTATGTGAAATTCCTTTCTGTAGGTTTAGGATTTTTTATGTTTATAGTTTTGTTTCTGTCTCAAACTGTATTTAACAATTTCTTCTCAAACCTTATTTTCAGTTGGTCCTTCTCCTCCTTCCAATTTATTTTTTCTCAGGCAATTCTCTTATGTTTTATCAGTACACAGCTAAGTTGAATCTCCTGCTTTCTTGTCTGCAGATCCACAAGATGCATTCTTTCTTAGATTATATCATGGGAGGCTGCCAAATACAGTTTACAGTAAGTGTCTTACTTCTCTAACTTATTTTCAAGAAAGGGAATCCCCTTAGATACCAATTCATTACTTTCAGAGAAATGATTCTCACATGCCATTCCTTGGTAAATTATTAAGCTTTTCTTGCAAAATGCATTAAAGTCCAGTCTTCCATTCCAGAATGGGTCCTCCCTTGAAGCAATTTGTTACCCCTGAAATGGTGCCATACAGAAAGTCACAGAGAGAGAGATCCAGCCAGGGACTTCTCTCTGTCAGCCTGGGGTAAATGCTAGTGTTTCACATCTCAGCCATAGCTGCCAATAGTAAGATGTCACTACAGGGGGACGCAGTTCTAATTTAGCATGTACTCAGAAGCTATTTAGTTCAAGGAACAGGGTGTAAAAGGATTTACAAGGCTCTTCATAAACAGAAATACACGTTTCACATTTTCAATTAACAATTTTTAGAAACATTTAATGATGTGCGGATTTGGTCTTTTTTTGGATCGTGTATCTAAAAATGAATATATTTAATATAACATGATATATCAGTATTTCCTATAGCATAGGAATACAGGTTGTGACTCAGTTCCAATCTGGTTTATGTGACTTCTAATTCATGCCAGCTAAAGGGCTAAAATCTAATGCACCAAGGTAATATTCTTCTTCTGGAGATCTTTTCCTGTAGCACCCTGCCCTGTTTCTGCTCCCACATATCAAGTATCAGACATTTCACTTTCTCCAGACAAGTCTTCATTTTCCAAAAAGATTTGACAAAAAAAGAAATATTTTCTTTTTATTGTACCAGAAAGTTCCAGCAGCAGCTATAGACAGTAGTGGATTGTCTGCTTGTGTACAGATCAGCTTTTTGAGATGTCAGACTTGGACTTTGCCTATACACAACACAAACTCATTGGATAACACCCAGAACTGAGGACTCTCATCTGGTTTTGAAGGAAATAGCTTCTGCACTGGACAAAGATCTTTATAGGTGTCTTCTCTCATATGAATCATACTGTGTAATTACCACTCTGCCTTACCCGGTTACTTCTTTTATCCCCATGTGTCTGCAATGCACATTTCTCCTTCACATCTGATACTTGGCAATCCCTGGAAACCCCTTTAATTTATTTTTTCTGACATTTCCTCCCTAAAAATATGACTGAAAGAACTCAATTACCAAATGTTCAAGGTCATTATCAGAAAGACATTAATGTATTATTTGAAAGATTTTTCTGATTAGGGCATGTGCTAAGGCACATTCAAAGACCAGTTAATCTGCATTTCCCACAACTCCAGCTCAAGAACAGAAGCACTGCCACCATTAGAAAGTGTCTAGGGATTTACATATTAAGTTATAGCTGTGCTTTTCAAACTCTGTTTGATTCTTCCTAAATGTTTTCCAATGGAAGAGCAAGTTCTTAGTGCAAGGAAGGGTTACGGCAATTTGCTTGCCTTTTATTTACTTGTCACAGGTTTCCTATTAGTAGGCTGTGAAACACAAATTTAAAAGTGGTGGGGCAAATGGGTTAAAGTGGATAGCATTGCTTCTATTATATTTCGTTTTACTGAGATGAAACAAAACAAATGGTAATAGAAAGCTTAAGTTCATTTTCAAGGATGGGCAGTGAGGACATAAAGGAAATGGAAAATTTATATACTTTGAACCATAGAGATCCCTGAATTACTGTTGCCCTACGTGGTAAATCCACAGCACTGTGTAAACTCATCACTATCAGTTTTCAACCTGCATGGACCCAGGGTAAGCCATTGTGACATCTCTGTACCTATGGCTCTCTGCATGCATAACCTAGTGGTTCTACCTAACTATCGTCACAAACTGGCTCTCCACATATTTGCCTTCACTTTTCCTCCACCAGTCCTCAGCATGACGGTTGTGAGATGTGTTGTTGTTTTCAGAAATGAATTGTCCAGTGATCACTGAAACAAAAGGGTGCAGCCTACTGGGGAGATATTCCATGCTCCCTTGCTTTCTGCATGCATCATATAATCTCCTTTACACATAGTCCTAATCTGATTAATTCAGACCACTGAAATAGAGGAGGCCTTTTCTTTGGACTTTCCCAGATTTCCATTTTTTTTAACCATAGTGCATCTGGGATTGTTTTAAACTCTTCAGGTGCATGTATTGTTGTTGTCATTGTCTCAATATTAATGACATTTCTGTTGAGCTCATGCTGTGTATGGGCAGTATGATAACAACTGTGATTTGAAAGGGCACTTGCTGAGGGAGGGAAACTGGAATACTAAAGACACATCTAATAACAAAAAGCTGTAGTATGATGTACCTGCTAATTTAAGGCACTAATGAAAGCCTTGGTAACATCATGCTGTGTGTTTTTGTGATACTATGTACCTCTATTGTAGAAACATGGCTTGTAGTTAGAAAGAATGTCTCTGAAAAACAAAAGTAAACTTTTCCTTTGCTTTAAAACAAGTTACTAAGAAGCTTTCATCTATAGAGATCAATAGTGCTGATTCCAGCCCTCTATTTTTATGCCCAGCTTATTGCCAAACACTGTAACTCTTATCAGACAGTGTACCCTGCTGCAGAAGAAATGTTCAGAATTTGGCAGTGCAAATGGATCTGTAGTCAGAAGACATTTTCATCACTTTAGGAAATATAGCAGAAAGGATGTGTAACATGCATGAAAGGAAGCTGTAAAAGAAAGATATATTAGACAGATGCTCTTTCAGGCAGGTCATGGTTTTGGGCAACCTGATTTGTTGTTGACAGATCTAGCAGTAGGTCCCAGCTATGCAGGATGTTTTGAGTGTAGTGAAAATCCCCCTTTCACAAGGCTGAGGAAAAAAGAAGAAACTGGTACTGAATGTAGTTTTTGGTCTGTTGTGCTCTTATTTAGCTGAGGGAAGATGACTGGTACATTGGAACTGATACATTTAAAGATAAACTGATAACAATCAAATGTACACACTGTAAGAAAGATTCCTATATTGCTGCCCAAAAGATAAGCTCAGTTGTGATATTAATATAACTTCTGCCATATATTAACTTAATTTTACAAATCCTTATCTGTGTGTATTTGCACAAGACCTTGGTACTGTTGGGTAATGCTAAAGGAGCAGAGTTCTGCAAGGTTATTTTGGAATTGTGGCAATTTACAGCGATCATCTTTCTTATAAGTCCTCCCTGTGGGAGTCAAACAGAGATTTGGATCAAATTGAAGCACACTGCATCCAAGTACAAATATTCATACATTCTTCATCATAGGAAATTAGGATATTTTTTTATTTATCAGCAGACCTCTACTGCAAGGACCATTTCCAAAAGGAAGCTTGTTCCAGGAAGTGTTTTTTGCTTTCCCAAACACTAGCCACAGGCTTTTTTCCAAGCTCATGAAACCCACTCCTTATTCCTACGCCATGTTCTTGTTTTCATTTCCAAAGCAGTTAGCCATGCCCAACAGCCATAAAGGAAGACTTGCCCAGTTCTGTTTGATGTGTCACAAAAGTCTTAATGTGTTTTAGTGTTTTGAGATTTATCAGTACGAACACCTACTTTTAACAATTTTACAGGAATAACCTTTATCTCTCCATCATCCAGTGACATTTTTGCACCATTTATAATCAAATTATCATTGAATTAATATCAGAGAAAAGATAATTGTTTTTAAGAAAATATGCCTACCTTGAATAGGATTTTTTACAAACAATTATCTCAAAACCAAGCTAGTCCATACAAGCATCCATGGATTAGGATTAAGTTTCACAAACCACTAGTGTTTCTTTCTTCCTCATTGTATATGTAGTGTTCCTCAGTTATGTGCCCTTACAAGTGAAGGCATGAGAGGTTCTCCATTGATTTATTCAAGTTAAATCCAGATACCATTTCTGGAAAAAGATCTATGTGGAAAACAAACTCAGTGCTTCAGTGCGTGAACAGTGAGTAGGAAGTAGAGGTGAAAGATTGTTTTAATTGCAAGCCAAAATGCTCATCTCTCTCCTAACTGGATGTGGTGAGATGCCAGGGGTTCACAGATGAACAAGGCAAAGAAGGGATTTCCAAGCTTAGCAGAGGCTAATTTCTTCTGCTAAAAGACAGAGGTGGAAAATCAGAACCAGTGGAGGAATGCCATGTTGAGTTGACCTAGTATGATATTTCCCTTTTACTTCCTAGCAACAATAAGTAAGTTTAAGAACGGCTGTCTAATTTTTTTATGGAAGCATAAAAAGGTCATGTTTCATTTTCATTTTAGAGCTGCGTAAAATAGTGTTCCCTGTGCCAAGCAGAGGCTGCAGCTGGGAAAGCTGAAGATTTGCAAAAGCAAGCTGTGCCTTCAGAGTTCTTTTTGCAACCTTAACAAGACTCTTTCTTACCTTTCACCTATACTGTAAAACAGAAAACTGAACTCTGTGCACTTGTCTATTGAATATTCAGGTGTAATGGGTTTTTTAGAGGAATAGGTTATTGGACAAAAATCACAAGGATATTTTATAGATGGCTCTGTTCCCTCTGTAAGACCCCTGGGATTCTCATTGCTCCTTTTAGGAATTCCTATAAAACAGCGTGAAAAATTTAGCAGAGGCCTTTCTGATCCATGACAGAGGAAGATGCATGCCAGAGCCTACCTTCAGTGAGAAATATAAAGAGCATTCTAAAAGAGAGAAATTAATTTTAAGAGGATTCATTAATACTTGCTTTTGCATTGATTGTTTCCCACAATCTGCTCCAATCTTTTTTAACAACAACAAAAAAATCTTTGCAGGATTCAAGTTTTATTTTTACCCTGCAGCTCATGTTTAAGCTTGCTATCAACTGTGGAATTGGGAGGGTTAATTATTTAATGCTTAGATGTTTTGAAGACAAAAAAATACCAGAAAAGCAATATCTTCTACTACAGCCCTAGTAAGGATTAAAATAGCTAAGAAATGTCCCTAATTGGAGTCTTAATTTATAGTTTTAGTAGGACTTGTATCTCTCTACGGACATTTTTGCTGCAAATCTTTTATGTCCTGAACATCACCTGAGCTGAAATAATTTAATTAAATATGAGAACCTAGAGACAGTTAATTTTATTCATTTGTATTAGAACATAATTTTCCCCACAGAATAGCAATGCAGGTAATTTTTTACCTGCTTATGCCATTTTTGTTTCATTATCTCTTATTTTATAAACTGTCATTTGCTTCTACATATATTTACCAGTACTATCCTAATTCCAGTTTGATTAAGTACACTGTAAATGACATTTGCTTTAAGGCTGCTGTCTCTGCAGCAAATTGTTTCTTGCAAAGTTATAGTTGATGTAAGTATATTTATGCTCAGAAGAGCTCTGCAACACACTGACTTTTCTATTTTCCAGGTAGCTATAGATTTCACTGCATCGAACGGTGATCCCAGGAACAGCTGCTCCCTGCACTACATCCACCCCTATCAGCCCAATGAGTACCTGAAAGCATTGGTGGCTGTTGGGGAGATTTGCCAAGACTATGACAGGTAAATAACCATGTTTGATTACAGAGTTGTCTTTAGAAAGTGTTTTCACAGTGTGAAATTAATGACTGGCTGTGGCTGGCTGCAGCAGCTCTGTGTTTAGGCACATAAGAGGAATGACTACATGTCAGAAAGATTAGTCTACCTTAACCTGCTTTTGAGAGTGACACTGGATATAGATTAGTTTATTGATAAAGGAAGTTACAGTTCTTGGCTGATTGGCTGAGTTGTGTAGTAAGGTTCAGGTTTGTATTCACATGTTAAAATTAAATGTTTGAGTGGATTTTTCATCTGTTCATGTGTTCAAGATTAACAGCTTGGAGCCTGTTTTGCCGAGGCTGGCAGCATCCTTTCTGATACACTTGGGAGTCTGTTTGTGTCCCATCCTATTGGAGAGTGTTCCTGAGAAGCTGTGTGTGTGAAACTGAATTTGTAGTTGCCTAAACTGCTTATTGATGGTGTCTATTCTTAGAAGTAACCCTGGTGTTTTTGAGTATTCTCCTGGCCTGTTGAATATTGCACTCTCTTCTAAAATAAATGTTAAAAGGTAGTGATAGTGTGTATACACAACATGCCTTTAAATAAATAAACAAATGCAAGTAATTGGACCAAATATGCTTTGATTACATTATGTATTTCTGTTGCTTTCAAATAGGCTGCCTGCTTCTTTCAAATTAATTGTCTGTTATTAATCTAATTACCAAGTGCATTTCCTTTAAATGTTCCGTAAACTGGTGGTGAGGCACAGTATCTTACACAGCTATTCTTTCTAATATTTGCACATTATAGATATCCACTCAACACTTTGCCATATGTAGATACCAGAACTCAAGAAAACAGTGGTATTTCCAGTCAAATTTGAATTATATTTTCTGTATAAATTGTGGAGTGACTTAAGACTGTTGTTTGCATGTTACATGTTGCATATACCAATTAACCTACTCAGAGGCACTTCCATTTGCATGGTTTTGAAATGTCTTCTCAAAGAATGACAAAAATACTGCCCTGACACGAGTTATGTAAGAATTTGGTCACATTTAGTCAATGAGTCTGAGAAAATTAATATTTTATTGTAAGTGATTTGATAATTCCCAAGTGATTATGCAATAATTTAATAATTACTAGCAATAATTCAGAGGATTAATATACTTCAAAAAATAGGGAAAAAATTTTAAAGGGCTGATTTATGCACACAGAATTTTCGATTTTATGACTTAAGGTGTATTTTTAAAGAAAATTAAATAGTTAAGCAGCACAGTCTCTTCCAAATGGAAATATTAATTCCGAATCAGGATTCTTCTCTCTATAAGTATATTTCAATCAGTACAAAAAATAATAGTCAGTCATTTTTAAAATGAAATCATCAGCATCATTCTGTTGTATTGTCCTGCAGAAAATGCCTATTGATGCTAATCAGCACAAGTGAAGTTCTATGAGCTATGAGCTAGAGCTGAACAAAAGCCAGTTCTTTTCCCATGGAAATTTCACCTTTTGGGCATGAGTTTGACCTGTACATGTTCTCAAGTTGTGACCCTATGAATGTATTCCCATGGACAAGTTGATTCAACATGGTCAGTGCTTTCTGATCAAAATGTCAAGTGAGGACCTTTTCTTTATACCAGCACATTTTGAATCCAGCAAATTGGAAATAGGAATTTAAAACTATTCAAAAGAAGGAATGATATTAGGAGGAGTGACCCTTCACACAAAATGATCTACACGTTCTATACAGACCTTTATTGTGCAGCCTTTTCATGTATGAGCAAATACAACCTACAAAGCAAATCTTCTGTATGTACACTTAAAAAAAATTACAAATTCAGTAAAAATCTGAAATGTGGCACAGGTCCATAACTGCTCCAGTGAATCCAGTTGTGCTTCAGGTAATGAAACAGGTTATCTGTTTCCAGATTAAGATAAGACAGAGATGAAAAGAAATAGACTTGCTGAACCTAGAGCCAGAGTGTCATCCTTTGCTTGGGGGCATGTGTTTACTAAGATTAGAATATGAGATCACACAATGGCAGTGCTGTTACCTGAAGTTTTATAGTTTGCACCCATCAATTATCTCAAATAGGCAGAACTGGCTGATTTCAATCCAAACCAAGGAAAATGGAGTGCTTTTAACTCCATCTCAGGATTAATGTATTTGCATCAAATGAAAGAATAGATGAGTAAAGCAAAATCTGTTGTTTGCAATACTTTTTGCATTCCAATAGCACAGCTGTAGAATTCTAAGTACTTTCGCTACTTACATACCAGCAGACTGCTTTTTTAATTTGGGGAAAAAAAAAAAAAAAACATATGGTTATTAATTAAAATACTTCTTTCATTAGA
The DNA here is from genome assembly GCA_013397935.1 of Dasyornis broadbenti. Lineage (NCBI taxonomy): Eukaryota > Metazoa > Chordata > Aves > Passeriformes > Dasyornithidae > Dasyornis > Dasyornis broadbenti. The sequence goes on along the minus strand of VZRN01004515.1, from coordinate 164,309 downwards.
AACATTCAAATTTATTTGAATTTATTTATTTTGAGAGGAATTGGATTGGCAAGTAATACATAGAGAGACTACACTCAAAATGCAAAATTTTCTTTTATAAGTTCTAGCTAGTTTGGACAATCAAACCAAATCTTCTCATAATGTAGGTTTCTGTACATATCAGCCTAACATAATGCATCTGTAAATAATTAATGCTCCAAATTAAGTGCTCCTCACATCCCTTGGTACAGTGGAATAAACCCTGCTCATCCAAAAGCACATTTCTCCATATGGTTCATAGATTCCTGAAATGGTTAAATGAGTAGTGCTGTTTTGCATAGTTAAGCATGAAAGAATAAGATTCGTTCTTTTATCAGCAATATTCAGAGAATGAGAAAGAGACGTTGATTATTACCCTGATTGTAGAATTGGTGCAGTCCTGTAGGAATAGGCCAATCTGATAATGATAAGGGAAATGGAAGAGCTATTCAGCTGCACAAAATACTTAATACTTTATCTACATAGTGGGATTGTTTCAGGCTATAATAATGTTTTTCATGAGAGAAGATAAAATATGTATGTGATATAATCAGTGGCTAAGCAACAGCAGCAGTGGATCATAAAGGAAGGAAAAACATTCATTAGTTTTAAGGAATTGGTTTCTAAAATGTAGTTAGTAGAAATACTGGAAAGGGGAGAACATTGAAAACTTAAAAATAAGCAGACAGCTTCATGGAGAAGAATTTATTTTAAGATAAATGACTCATGAATGTTTAAAAATGACCTCATAAAGTAATAAGTGAGAAATACGCATTTCTTTTTAAACATTTTTAGAAACTTTCTTTTATATTAAAAGTTACATCACTGGTATAATTTTACCTTGAAATTGTGCAATTCTGCTCCACCTTTTTCTAGCATAGAGAAACAGGTGAAAATTATGGAAAGTCATTGGGTACTGAAATGTTTAAAGTTAAAAAGATCTGCTTCTGTATTGTTTCATATTTACTTTTTACATCAGCATTTTCTGTATTAAGTTCTCTGTATCAGAACTCAAAATTATTTCTGATGACCAGCAATATCAGCCCAGCCAGGATCCTGAAAAATCAGTTGATCTCTGCTATATATGTGTACATGTTTTGCACAATGAACTAGAAAGTTTACTTAAGGCAGATGAGGTTATACCCAACTTTTCGTGCTGACTTAGGGCTTCTAACCTTCAACAACTCTGAATAATGGTTTTGGCCACCCATTTGTTTTGGGGCCCCCTTCTAGAAAATGCTGTTTTCTAAGGGTAGGAGTCAGGTGTCTTTGCTGGTTGAATATCCAGGTATGAGGAAAGGAAAAATCATTCAACAGCTGGAAGAAAGGATCTGCAACTAAAATCTTATAAAAGCCATGAAGGTCTCTTATGTTGTATAATAATAATAATTTTGAATATGTCCTCCATGGCAGCTCTTCCCCAAATGCTTGTCATTTGTATCATAAAACTGCCCCCTGCTTGGCATGGAACAACACCACCATTTTGGAAGCCAGAGAAGCCTATTGCTAAATTGGGGAATCAGGGAACATTTACTTTCCCCTTTTGTCCCAGCATAAGATCTGGCCATGTCCTGACTGCAAGTCAGGGCCTGACCTACTTCCTTGTATATAAAACCAGAGTTCTTCTCACATGTATATTAATATATAGGTATGTATATAACATAGAGATATTATTCATACTTATATAAATACAATGTTTATTTATTTAATACTGAACTATTCAGTAAAAAAAATTGATTTCTCTTTTATGCTGTTTTATATCTTCCCTCTCTGCAGAGCAAAGCCATAAGTCACAATAAGAACAGTGCACACAGTTTATTAAAATGGCTGGTGCTTTGATCTTAATAATTTGTTTTATTGCTGCTGGAATACAAGCAAGCCATAAGTGCAGCTCATCTTTCATTCTGCAGTGATTGCTGTTTCTAGCAAAGAAAAAATGGGCTGGAATGGGACTGTAAATAGCTTGTTTGTGTAAGGATAAATGCTTTACTTGTATACAATGCTAAAGGCTGAAATAGCTCCTAAATGATCTTACATTATTGCAGGTTTTAATGATGATATTGTGGGTGAAGCTCAGGTCAGGACTTGCAAATCTACTCCTCACTTTGAAATCTGATTTCTGCAGCTAGTAGTTTTCCTTTTGCTTGTGCTTATTAAGAATCTCGTTATATTACATTAAATATTTATCTATGCATTAAAACTTCCGTTCTGAATCAGCAAGACACTAGAGCTTATTATCTAATCCCATTGAATTCAGTCTGACTCAAGCAAATACTGAGGTATTATGCAAAATATAGAAGGCACAAAAATGGAATTAGGAGTTTTAGTGAATTTGAACTTTATTGGTAGTTGTTTGCCCACACCCAAATGTAAGTGCCTCCCATTTACCTGCACAATTTTTATGACTTTTTCTACACATAGGTCTATATTTGTACATACCTTTAGAATTCTTCAATGGATTAATAAAAAGTATTCACGAAGATGTATGAGAATCAGCTTTTGTGTGGTCAAATCAATACTCATTCCTTGAAAAAGACAAAGGTTAGATGTACTTTATCAAATGCTTTTAAGTATTTACTGCATTGGATATTTGTGGAACTTCCCATTTGTGATGGGCCATCCCCAGTCTTATCTAGGCAGTCACTCAAGGCATGACTCCATATATTTGACCGCACCATTTTCTAAAATCCTGTCAAATTGATCTTCATTTTATTCAAAATCTGTTTCAAAATAGTCTTAGTTCTTAATTATTTTAAATCTCTCTATTTGTTTATTCACTCTTAAATATACTGCAGATTTTTCCTCAGCTTCAGGAGTCCTTGAAACACATGGAAGATAAATTCTGTTTCCTGACACTAATATTTTCCTTTCATTTAGGCAAATAGTCTCCTTAACTCTAAATCCTCAAGTAGCTCCTTGAAAGTGACATTCACACTGAGATCGTATGTTAATAAATAAACTGCTGGTGTAAAACATAGTCGCATAGCAACCTCCCCAAAGGCCACTAATGAGTAAAAAGTACATTATTCTTGCAAAGGGCAGAAATTATTAATGTGTAAAGCTCTAAAAAATAATTAAGAGTGAAAATTTAGAAACCAGGCCACATTCCACAAAAGACATGAAAGTCCTGAAGTCAGTCTGAGTTGCATCATTGCCTTCTGCTAACAACAAATTGCAGCTGTTGCTGAGTAAATGCAAAAATTGCTCTTTATGTTTTCTTTTTCATATTTTAGGTCTGAGCAAGTATGTTCACTGTGATTGAAAACTGTATATAAGCCTTTCCTTACCTGTAAACTGCACTTGAAAATTTAGAAGGGAAAAACAGAAAGGAGAAAATAAAGGGACCAGGGCTCCCAGCCCAGCATGTCCCTTTTGGTGTAGATCTAAGAAGTGAAAAAAATAAAAGCCTTATGAAAGTTCCAACTGTCTCAGAAATAGTTTTCCTGAGGCACCAGCAAAGGGCAGTTAGGGAGGAGAAAGAGGACAAGGGATGTGTAACGCTGTACATGTTACTGAAGTCATATATAAATCAGTGCAATTAATCCCAAATACAAATACCAATCCATACTTAAATACTGTGGTTTCAGTTAAGGCTTTAAGTGGAGAGAGATCCCAGAGTTTACACCTAGCTTTAGTAATCAGAGCCTCATCCCTAAGAACCACTTGACAGGTCACTTCATCCTGAAGCTATGACTGGGTTTGTGGTTGAAGGCTCAGAAAGTTACCTTGACTGGAAGGAGCTGTCTTAAATATCTTGAGGTAATTTTACCAGACACAAAGAGAAAAACAGTAACTTGTTTTGATTGTGGTAGTAGCATAATAGTAATTCATTAAAACTGGGGCAAAAGAATGATGCCTAGAATAACTGGCAGTATATGTGACATTAAATATTTCATGAACTCCCTACATAGAACTGTAGATGTTAAAATATTATCTACTCATGCAGATAAATAAAAATATGCTTAATTATTAGGCATGTCTCTTTATCACTTTAATTACAGAAACAACCTTTCTGGAGGCTGTTTAGCAAAAAAGCTGATTAGCATATCTAAACAAGTTTAAAAATCTTGAGGGAAAAGACATGAATCTTTATTTAATGCTTTAATAGGACCAAATTTGCATAGTCATACAACAGACGAAAAATAGAGAAACTAACTTATACAGAAAAACTTGCAGCTTGTGTTTGTCAATAAGCTCAGGTGTGGGTAAACATATTCTGAAGTGTCTGGATAGCCCAGGGCTAGAACTGTACTGGCAAAAAGGAATCACTGATAGTTTCCGTCATCAAACTGGGGTGAAAATCCTTGGATTTAACAGCTAAGGACCTAGACTGGCACAATTACATAATAAATACAAATATATATTCAGTATTTGCCCTTGCAGAACCTTTTATTTGTAGACTGCTGCCACACAGGGATCACCACTTTTATCCCAAGAATCAGTACAGGAGAATTAGTCTCAAAGACCAACTGTGTTGGAAAGGTGACTTCATAACAGCTTCTTTTGCAAATGTACATACATACAGGCATGCATGTGTGTGTGTGCAGGTATTTACACACACACACACACACACACACACACACACACACACACACACACACACACACACACACACATATTTATGTGTTTATAAACACATTTATGCAGGCCCCTTATCTGGGCAGATCCTGTCAATTTTTACAGCCTTTTCCCTTGCCAAGTTTTCATTTTTGTGTCTTGTTTACGTTCCCTTTTCTTCCAGAAACTCAGTTCCTATGCCAGTGCACCAGTCATGAACAGTCCCTTCCAAGCTTCTTTTGTTAAGAAACTGCTTAGTCACCATTTCGTCCAAGTGCTTTTCTGACCTCTGCTACATTCTGTCAGCTGGCAGATATCTCAAAACCTGAACCTTCTACATGACTTTCCTGTGCGGTCTTTACTATTTTTCAGCTCAGTTTGAAATCTCCTCTGAAGAGCATGGGTCAGTGCAGTACTTGACACTTTTCTACAACTGGGCAGACTGGTACTGTAGGGATTTCTCTGTCGAAATTCATTTCTGAAGAAAATGATGTGAAGTATAAAACCCTGCAAAAATTGCATTCCACCTACTGCTGTAGAGACTAGATATCTGTGTAAAGAATAAGTAAACATACATGAGTACAGGAACAATTTCTGTTGTCATTTTCACTGATGCCATTTGATGCTGATATAGTACCTCTTTAGTAAATGCAACCATTTCCACAATTTCAGAAGTGTGACTTTCCTCCTTGCCTTTTTAAGGATATTACTAATTTAGTTGTCCACTCCCATTATATTAGCATAGAGCTGAGAAGCAAATTACTCACATTTGGAAATCCATCTGTGGGCTAAAAGAATACCATACGTGAGTTGACCTTAACAGATTTGTGGGTCCAATTGCTCTCAGTTAAAGGTAGCCAATTTTTGTGAATTAGGTTGCATTTACTATCTTAGTATCACCTCCAAATTATTGTGAAATTAAACTTGGTCAGAGATTCCAAATTATCGGATGAACAGAAGATAGTAGCCCATTTTCTTCTGCATATTCAGTGATGCCTAGCTGAATGTGTAGTCATCTGTATACTTCAATTATGGTATTGCTCTAACTTACTTTGTGTTCTTCATTTTGACTTAATGTCATTCCTATTTTGGTAAAATTACATCCAGAGCTCATTTGATCACATTAAGTCACAATATAATTCCTATAAAGGTTTTATCCCGCCTATCCTAGAAAGTTCATTTGTATCTTGAGAGCATTTGATGAGAAATTCCTCTTCCAGCAACTCTCTGTATATATATGCCAATGCAGTCCTGTATTTCCCTGTTCCCAGCACAGCCCTTACAGACAGATATTTTCTGATATAAAATTGTTGCAGAGGAAGATCTCTGACCAACCCTTTTCAATGTAATTTGTAAAATTTGTGAAAAAGGACAAAATTATGTCCATTTGTAGTGGCAAAGCTTTTGTTATTGTGGTCGCTTAGTGGAGTACACACTGTAAACCACACTCATGTTTCAGGAGTGCAGGGCCCCATCAGTCTGGGGTTCTCTACAACCTGTACCTTATGTGATGGAATTCAGCTTCCTGCCTGCAGTGTTGACTTCAAGACATGTCAAGTTTTAAACATCTGATATTACAGTTTGTGTGAGAATTACCTTTCCAGTGATGGTACAGTTTTCTATATATAATCCCACAGATAAGCCAAATCACTATTTGGCTTATCTCTCTCTGTCTCTCTCTCTCTCTCTCTCTCTCTCTCTCTCTCACTCTCTCTATATATATATATATCTATATCTATATCTATCTACCTATATATATATATATCACTATATATAGTTAGGGTTTTGTAGGGTATAGGGACATATGTGCAACCCCTTAAAATACAAGACTGTCTGAACACTGCCCCATTTGAGAAGTTCAAGACAACTCGTTGTAGCCTCTTGCAGCATCCCCTTTCCTAGTTTATTCCCAGTTGTAAAGTCTCATTTCTCTTTCAAGATGCATTCTACTGAATTGGGTCATTCATGTGGGCATAAATCAGGTCATTGCAATTTATTTATCATCTTGCAGGGAAGCTTGACATTTTGTCTCACCTTCGTGAGCATCTTATTTTATTAGGCTATCCTTCTAGCAAGCGATAGATCTCGCTGCCATTTTATTTTGCTTAACCTACTCCTCCCTCAAGCTCTAATGACTTTTTTCTTTTCTTTCTGTGTGTATTTACTTTTCCCCAGCCTAGGAACTTCTGAGTGTACTTGATATTTTTACCCTGCAGATCTTCTTTTGCAATTCTTTTAATGTTAACGAGGGGAAGTTTAAATCCATTGTACCTGGATTTGGCTTTGTTAGTTATTTCATGAGTTGATGCCTTTTAGTGGTTGGCTTCAGGGAATTTGTATTCTCCTGCTTTATTAACTATTTCCCCCACAGGTGAAACAGGCGTTACTTCATATTTTTGAAATGCAATTACATGACAGTATCTATTTCTCCGTATTCAGCAAATTCCAGCTCCCCTAAGGTGCCTGAGAGCTGTAATTAAAGATTGTGAGTGAATTTTAATGTCAGGATTTTGCAGCCAGTTACATAGCATCTCTGTGACAGCCCAAACAATGTCATGTTGCAGTGATTTACCACTAATTTGCATGCTCCCAACTCTCCTTTGTGACCAAGATGTATGATAATCAACTCATCCTTGCTACTCCACTGGAAATCACTGTGTGTTATGGACAGAATGCCAAGCTGTGTTAGGCACAGAATGAGTTTGATTAAACACACAGTAAACTGGCCAAAACCAGAGATGTGCTTGTATCAAACCAGACATAACCACACAGTGAATACGTGGTGACAGAGCTGCAATCCCTTAGGGAAGAATACAGATTAGTGGGTGAAAACACGTTTACTGCTGAACTCTTGTGGTTTTTCTGACTCTGACTGGGACAGGCTGAGAGCTGGACCACAGCCTGGCTCTGCATCCTGGAGGAGCACAGCTGTCTGTGCAAGACTGCACAGTGGTGAAATGGATGGGCTCTGGGCCTTTCCTTTGAAATGGTTTTATTTAGCCCTGTTTGATCATGGAATCATAGAATGGCTTGGGTTTCAAAGGACCTTAAAGATCATCTAGTTCCAACCCCCATGCCAGATCATGTCCTTTATTTACCTAGCTCTGCTTGCAAAGCAGGAACTGAAAATGTTTAAATATTTCAAATTATTTCTATATTTTCTTTGGAACTGCTGTTAATCCCTGTACACTGTTATGATTCAGAATTTACTGGCAGCAAGCCCTTCTCAGATAAGTACTAAATAATATATTCAGGAACATGATTCATTCATATGCTTCAGAAAAGAAACACTTAATTCAGCTCGTATTCTTCCAGTTCACTCCCTGAACATGAAAGATTACAATTTTAATTGAGTTTAGAGATAACTCTATTTTGTTTGTGGCATTTGCTGTTTTTTCTTTTGTCTTTTCCTTTTCCTTTCCCTCTCTGTTCTCCCCCTCTTCCTCTTCTCATGCCTTCTATGCCTCCTTTTTTCCCTCCTCGCATTCACACGTTTCCAATTACATGTGTTACACACACCTCCCTTTTTAATTTTGTCAATTTGAAATTTTTTCTAACAGAGGAACATTATCTGATTTCATCATGAGAAAAGTATGTCAAGCAGAGCAGATCCACAGTTTATTCTGTTAAGACTGGAATTGAAAACAAAAGGCATAATAATTGATTTTGCTGCATCAAGCACCTCACTTTTAAAATACCTCCCTGGCAATTCTGATCTGACCCAAGACCAAAATTAAAGTGACAGGTTTATATCCAGGGACTCTAGTCATGTATTCTCCTTGCGAGAATTTCAAACAGCTGTAAATTAAAGATTCTCAGGTATTTGCAACTAAAAATGGGCTCTTAATGGTTTTCTCTCCTCACTTCTTGATTTTTCCTTTTCCTCCCATTCACTGCATCATTACTGTTTGTGCTACTGTGTTGCTTAAGCACAAAGTGAGCAGGTTTTCATGCAGATGGTTTCCAAGATCAGTTAAGTAGCATCCACACAAATGCTGCATGGACTTCAGGAGTCTAAATTTAAGCACAACTACAGCTACATGCCAAAGGGCTTTCATGGTAACTAGTAAAATTGGTCCTAAACAAGCTGTATAAGTGGCTAGGTAGGAGTTAATCTTTCAGAATTAATAAATTCAGAATTAATATAGAATGGCTTAGGCCTTTTTTCTCCATAGAATTAAGAACTCAGATTCCAAATATCGATTTTTAAAAGTAAATTATTTTCAGAGAGCATAGTCTTGGCAACCTTTTTAAATACAGGTATTGATGCACTGGTGAATATCTCAAGCATCATCTGTCCCTGAGGCTTCTAAGGAGGTTGCAAAATGTCTCTAATGTCTGACTAATTCATTTAACCTAGTGGAATAGTTTTCTCCTCATTACTGGGAATAGCAAATCCTTTTCAGAATAAATGTTATATCCTGGTTTCAAAGCTACTACATTTTAGAGGGCACCTCTGGTTAATGAGACAAGATTTTGAAATGTTCTTTATTTTGTCTTTTTATAACAAGCGATAGGCTTCCTAGTGAAATAAAAAACACGATCATTATCTGTATCACTTTTACCAATTTACAAAATCTTAGTATTACTTCTATTCATCTCTCTTCCTGTACGTGCAGTACAGCTCACTGAAATCTCTCTTCTCTCTGCACCTATTAGTGTTTTGGTTTGTCATTTCCCTTGCTCTGTTTCCACGAGATAGCTTGAAGAATGAGTGTCTAAAACTGAGCAATGTCCCAAAAGGACAATGTGAGATATTTTCAGAAATTATTTTCTGCTACGTGTTATGTTATAGTTGATGTTACCAAGGAACTTCTTCTCATTGGTTGTATTTCAGTTCAGAAGACTGCAGTCTTGGAGCCCTGACAATTCATTTCTGTGTGCATTAATTTATATTTATCAATATGAACACCAAACCTGAACTCTCTCCCTGATTTTTCTTTCAGGATATAACATAGATCTGCTAAGTCTTGGGTATCTTTCCGTAATAGATACCTGTTTGACAGAAATAGTACCAGAAGCCATATGCATCTATGCTTGCATGACTACTCATGGCCCTTAAATAACCAAGTATAAAAGTCAGATTCTGATGCTTTTGCTTTTTTGATCTTCGTGTGAAGTACTTCACCTTTTTGAAAGCTTTGCCCCATTGAAATTTTCAAGGGAAATTGTGTAAAACAAAGACAATATAAAAAGTGAAGTAGACATGACAGAGTAATTTTGTAAAGATTCTGCCGTTACAATCCTATTTTTCTTAATTGATTTTGTGAGTTTCAGTTTCTATAGAACCAGCTCGTTCTTCCAGTTCCGTATTTTTCTCCTGTCCTTTCCCTTTAGCAATCTCCCTCCAGCAGGACAGTGCAGGCAGATTCCTTGTGTGTACCAAGGGCTTTCTGGCTAGCTTTAAACAAAACAAGTCAAAGATCCTGAGGTTGCCTGAAGCCAAGGCCATGACACTGCCCATGTGCTTGTATCTCAGCTTTCTTTCTCCCAGCACAATCTGGTGATGCCCAAACAGCATTTGGGAGCAGTGTCAGGCACAGCTGGACACAGCACTGTACCTGGGAAGTCTTGGGAGTGCTGGTTGGCAGGAGCCAGCACTGGACCAGGGAGGATGCTCACAGGTCATGTCTATGGCCATGTCCCATTGCTTCAGCCAGGGTCACAGGCCTATTTCCTGCTATAAATGTCACTCAAATGTCTGAGCAAGCAATACGAAGAAAAAGAAAACTGGTTCTCACTTTTCTTCTTTTGAGTGAGTTTAAATTACAAAGGAAGAAAAGTCGTTAGAGCAGATCCCTTTCCTACTATATGCTAGGCAAGGAAACAGGGCTGGAGTCTCTGACGCATGCGATTCACCCCTGAGGCAGGAGAAAACCTTCTTTTCATTTTCTGACTGTAGTTTAAGTCCCTTGATGGCCTAACCCTTGACATAGCTTCCAGAGCTGGGAAGCTGTACTGCTTTCTTCTGCCATGCTGCCTGGGTCTTTTAGAGCAGCTCTCTCACACCCCTATACCATAAGGGATTATCTTGGAAGTGAGAGAGTTCTTGTCTGCCCTTTGAGTCACTCTTTCCCTGCAGTGTCTCAGTAGGGCAGGACGAGCAGAATGAGGGCAGCAGGCTCAGCTGTTGGGTTTTTTCTTCATATGATAAAGTGAGGGGTGGATGGGAAGTCTAGAGGGGGTTATATTGTAAAATACCACTAAGCCATTAAACTGCTCACTTAGTGAAGAGTGAGGCCTTTGTATTAGCTAAACACTTTGTTTTGTGTGATAGAAGGAAAAGTATTCCATACATTTAATTTTTTTTTTATACTGAAAGCTATTAGCTGCAATTTTTGAGGTGTGGTCAGGGGATAACATGATGATCTTTTTTATGCAAGGGATGTCATGAGTGTGAAAATGTTCCCTTCTTACCTTAAAAATCAAGCTCCAGTAGCAGATGAGAGTTAATTTCTGGGTCCCAGCACCTTCAATCAGATTACCAGAGGTATGTACCTAAATTCTGGTGAGCTACCTAATGAGAGTGTGGAGCTATTCTGGGTGAGGCAACAGAAAGTACTAAGCACAGGAGAAGACTCCAGGATACCCCTCCTGTCCAGACTTCATGCACTTCCCTCTAAAAAGCAGCCATGTGGAGCCCCATCCTCAGGGTATACATGGTCATGCTTTACTCTTTCACAATATAATGGTTGCAGTAACAAGCACTTACTCAAAAAGGAGATGTGGGAGGTTCAAACATAAAGACAGGTGTCCTGACTGTGGAGTTAAGGTATTTCGGGTGCAGAATAACAGTGGGGACTGTGCCATCATGTGACTGGGAATGTGGGAGTCATGCCACCAGAATGAGAATCCAGGCTGCTGGAGGTATGACTTATTGCTGTCTCTGAATTGCTGCAGGGCAGAAGATGGAGCTGTAGATACAAGAGTGCCAACACGTGTTTACACTCCAGAAACCTTGCAGTAGAAATGCAGGCACTGGATGGGTTTAGGCATCTCCCAGTTGTATAACTGCCAACATCAGCTTTTTGGATTGCTTTATTGAAATTAGACACTTAAGTTCTACCTAAGTAAAATTCTAAGTAAAATTCTTTTTTAGTCTTTGTTCTTGCCCCAAATCAATTAACTGCAGCTCCACAGGGTTTGATTTTTCTGATCCAGCCATGCTTAATCACTGATGTAAAATAATTTTTTTTCTCCCCTCGCATTGTTTTCTAATGGTTTCTTATTTCTTGCCCTCAAAGCGTGTGCCTGAATTATCTGCATCCATTTGTAAGGGCTTTCCCCCTTCCAGGAGTGTTTCCTCAAAGAGAATGCTATCAGCAGGTGGTTAGCATTGAATGTCAGCAGTAATTTCATTTCTGACATCTCTTGGGAAAAAAATGTTTCATTACCATGCAAATGATGTTAGTCTTCCTTTCCAAGATCCATTGTCACACAGTGTAACGTACTGTGAACTGTGCTCCCAAGACTTATGCAGCAGAGGGGACACAGTTCTGCTTTCTTTTAAGCCCTTCAGCTTTTCTTTAGGTTGTATCAGAAATATCATGGTGCCTTTAACAGCCTATGCCAGACAAAAGAACCGAGTAGCTTTAATGGGTGCTATTATCTTTTTGGAGTATGTCTGGGATGTGAATTGTTCAGGTGATACTTGGAGTGGCCATGTCTTGAACTACACAAAAAAAATTGAAGCTGCTGGCCTCTTCTAGGAATTTAAAGAGTGCCAATCATGATAGTTGGAACTCAACTTTTCCAAGGGCGCTGGAACCCTGTAAGTAGACTAGGATAAAACTAGTATGATTCATCAGGGGACTGGAGTACAGTTCAGTGACATCAGTGAGACTTCAGGATGTGTCTGGAATTAAGCATATGAGTGAATTGTTAACCTCAAGTGTGTGATCAAGTGCTTTGCTGACTCAGGGACAAGACATTCCTTGCAGCTTGTTGTTTTCCACTTTGCCATCTGGGAAGAGGCAGCTTGACAGCGTGTGGGCTGTGTGAGACATGATTGCATGGGTATTAATAGCCCTAAAGTTTCCAGGTTCTCTGAATCAGGTATTTTTTCTCTTGCAGATCTGACTGGGATAGAATAACCTCACTGTATTGTCTGAAAGCAAACTGACCATGCCACAGCATTTTGATGGGTTATCAGTCAATCTATGCCTAATTAAAATAATCTCATGTTTTAGTGGAACTACTAAAGATGCAGGTGGAAAGCTTTACATAACCTGCAGATTTGGGAGCATGAATTTTCCCTTTTCAGATATTTTAGGAAATCCCTTTTGGACAACTGGACAACTGTAAGAACCCAAATTTACAGACACTTTTAATCTAAGTCATATCTTCACTAGACTCATTTTCTGAGCTGGGGGAGCACATCCATATTTATACGAAATAAATATTGTTACAGCCTGGTCAGTCAACAAACTCTCTTGCCTTCAGCTAGATAATGCAAAAGTTTGGGTAATACAGACTTGTTACTGCATTTGTGGGAGAAGTAGAAGACACCTTGATCCCTCAGTATTCTCCAAGTGACTTTAACTGTCCAAAAATACTGGAAGCTCACCTGAAAAATCTTCCATAACATTCCCCCATTCTGTTCAGCACACAACCATACTTCTCCAATCCAGTACCCTTCCAGTCTGCTATCACTCGACTTAAAAGCCATTTCTGTACTTTGTGATACTTTGCATTTATGATGAATGCTTACAGAGGAGTAAATGTTTATTGTAACAATATGCATTTCTCTGTAGGTACTTTTATATTTTTTCATTCTTTTCCAGTGACAAAATGTTCCCAGCCTTTGGATTTGGAGCAAGAATACCCCCAGAATACAAAGTAGGTGCATAACTGTAATTTTCTCATTTCCTTGAGTTATGAGGCACAAAATAAAAGAGAAATGGTTCAGGACAGAGTAGGGGCAAGGGGGAGCAGCTCTTACTGCTTGTTTTCTCCATCTGGCTTTCTCACCCAATGATACTTCACTGAAATCAGAAATCAGGGCTAGATTTAAAATAATTATTTGACATCCAAAATATTTTGTGGTATTGGCAAAGCTTTGTTAGTAGATGCTAAGAGGAGAAATAGTGTTTCGAACATCCCTTGTCAAACATCTTCCTGAAAATAAAGATTTGAGAAGAATTTTGCTCTGTGGCAAATTTCTGTGTTGTGGTGGACATGGTCAATACCAGGAAGAGAAATACAAGAGCGTGTATCCATGCTGGAGAGAAGTGGTATTTATAAACAAAACAAAATCAGAGTGATCTGCAGTGATGGTGCTATTGTGAGCATAAATACGCGATCTGGGAGGGCTGGAGTGAAGACAGTGAAATAAAAGAAGGAGCATCCAACAGAGAAAGGCCTAAGAAGAAATAAGTAGAAGTTCAAATCCTGTGTTGCACAGAGGTAGTGTGGGCAGAAAAGTAGTCCTGCACAGATAAATAACCAAAATCTAGATGGGGAATCTGCAACTCAGATACTCTCTGGAAAGGAAAAAGCATTAGGCGTCTGATCATGCAGACTTCATCCAGTATTCCTGTGTGCCTTGCTCTGGGTTGTGTCTCTGGGCTGTGGCTGGGGTAGGGAGGTGAACGCTTGCCAAGTAAGAATTTCTGAGAGGGATTGTGTGCATTCAGCATTGTGTAAGGCATGAATCAGCAGATGAAAAAGAAAATGCACCAGTGTGTTCCTCTTTGATACCTGCAGAAGAATAACCGTAGTGATGTACAGCAAATTTGAAACATATCTTGCGAACAGATGTCTAAGGTAAGTTAATGTATATTTAACAACATGCTTTCTAAGCTTGTCTGTGCCTGACAAGGTGTTTTTTCTTGCTTTGTTCTTCAAGTGTAACACCAGCATTAATGCTTTCCAAAGTCAGAGACAGCTTCCATAACTTTGATATATATTTTAATGTGGTATTATGAGCTCAGAACATCTGTGTCTGTTGTATGTTTGTTCCAGCTGCAGCAGCTGACAACCATCACTGCTATTTAAGGTGGTGTGCCAGGGGCTGGTTGTTCCATCATCTGTGAGGTGACCATCAGTGCATGGGGGAAAACTTGCAATTATTTCAGCTGCAGAGAACCATCCTTACCTAAGGACTGATTGATGGAAGGTGTTACTGTGCCTGCTGAAGTCTTTTCCCTAGTTTCCTGGTGATGGAGGTATAATAAAGTCCACAGCACAAAACTGCTCTTCTTAGCCAAAATAATCAGCTGTTGGCATTGATGCCTCAGGTTACATGAGCCAGTCTTGTAAGATCCCAGCAACATCCCTCTCACCTGATTGTGAGAGCACATTTCAGGTGTTAGCTGGAAAACAGTTGTCTTGCCAGAAAGTAACTTCAGGGGCCTTTGTAACCAGGTATTCCTACAATCGCCAATACCAATTGATTTTCTGCTGTGGCAGAATTAGTGTTTGGATAATTTCCTGACCGATACCCTTAAGAAACTCAGAGACTTGCATTGAACTTAGTAGTCCATGCATGAATGAAGCCTCTTTCCCCTATTGCATGAGCTCTCCTGAAGAGTGACTGTTGCTAACCTCACAAAGTAAGAAAATGGATGACTCAGGACCTTCAGATTTTGAAAAGTTCAGGAAAAGTAAGGGTAAACTTCAGAAGATGGGGCTACTTGCTTGTGAGTAAATAAAACAAGTCCCAAAGTAAATGGAGATGCAAGTGAAGGCTAGAACAACATCTTTAATCTCTGCTATGGAAACTTGTGACAGAAAGCGACAAAGACAAAATGACATGACGTCAGCTTATGAACATAATAAAACTTTGAAGTAGACAGGAATCACATTGCAGGGATCTAACCCTTCTGTGCAACAGACAGGGACAAATAATCAGCTTGGTGTCTGTCATCCAGCTGGAACTCCATGAGGAGTTAACAGTAATCTGTGCTATTGTTCAGTTCCTCCCTGTGATACTCTACGCAGTCCATAAAAGTATCTGTCTTCTTAAATTATATCAACACTTGAGTCCCTGCTTGGCTTTGACTGCACTTCTGAATGAAAGATACATCTTTTAAGAGTGAAGAGTCAGCCTCATCGTGATGCATTATTAAGTCAAGACCAATAAACCTGAAAATCCTTCAGTAATTTAGTCTACACTGGTATAAAGTTAATTCAAAACCAACAATGATTAGTGTTTGATGTGGAACATAGCAAAGATGCATAGGAAATGGAGAAGAAACTGATAAAATTAAAACTAACAGAGACTGTAGAAAAAAAATGCTCCCAAGTTTCTTCCTTAAATTCTTATTTCCTGCTGCAAAAATATGGTAACAAATAGACACCGCAGCAACAGTGCCGCTCTTGTGCTATTCAAATGACTTTCTCATGTTTTCAGTCACAGGAATTACAAGTCATACATTTCTTTTGTTTTAGGAGAGCAGTGCCATTACTGTAATAATTTACATCTTCAAATTTAAGTTGAATCATTATGAGAAATTCTATGTTCTGACCCCGTCATGTGGATAAATCAGCTTCTCATTAATCTGTTTTCAAGCCTCCAGTCCTAATGAAGTGATCTAACCTGCTCATAGCATGTTGGTCTCTGCACTCCAGCATCTGGTCCTCTGTTTCTTTCAGTAGACAACAAATTGCTAGGGATATGGAAGCAATTATTCCCACTGCCAAGGGTTCCTAAGTAACCATGGAGCCTCCATAAAACATAAACAGTATAGCTTCCTTTCTGAACTATGTCAGTATCCATCTCTGAAAGCTCTTCATAAATCTCTTGATGTTGTACCCCTTTAAATCTTGTTTTTATGTATGTTTTCTACAGAGTTTCCATTTCAAGAGCACAGTGCTATTTTATGTTGACTTTATTTTCCCTCATTTCTGCTCCAAATGACACACTTCAGCTGTTAGCAGAAAACCAGCAGTTTCTTAGTGGCATAAGGAATCTGTGGAAGTGAAGGAAGCAAGACATGCCATATATATCATTCCTCATCAGTCTAGAGATCTTTCATCTAATATTCAACAATATGATCTTTTTCCACCAAGACCTGACAAGCACATCACCCTGCTCCTTGATCTAAGTAATCCTCTGAGAGAAATATTCCCCTTGTGAGTTTCTGTCATACAAAACTTGCAGAACATGCCAGTTATTCCACAGCAGTATCTATAACACATCTTTTTTTGGTTGGTTGGTTGGTTGGTTGGTTGGTTGGTTGGTTGGTTGGTTGGTTGGTTGGTTGGTTTTCTTGTTTTGTTTTTTAGGGGGTTTTGGGGTTTTTTTGCAATGAGAGGAAACATTTGAGAAGTCTGCTGTAAAGTGAAGAGGTGGTATATAATATGGACTCAGACACAGCTGTGAAAGGTCACAGTGAAGAGGAGGAAAGAAAGCTAAGACACACACCAACTTCTTAGCAGGCAGGATGCAAAGGAGCTGAAAAAAACACACAGCAGCAGAAAACTTACTGTTAAAGTGAAAAGTAAGTTCAAATTGTGCCAGCGCCATGACAGGTGTATTGCCATTAATGAAGGCCTCTTTCCTAAAGAATTGCAGACTGACACCTGAATAGGTACTAAACAACTTGCAATTTGTTTTAAGACAGTCCTGGTTATTTCTGCCTTTTTCGTGAAAACTTCATTCCTTGCTTTTGCTGTGAATGTCTTCTGGAGACAAACTCACTGCAGTTACACAGTGCAGCATCTTTACAACCCTAACCTGCACTGGGGTATTGGACAGGTAGGGGACTTGAAAAGAGATGTGATCTTTATAATTCCTGCACTTTTCAGGAGCTTGAGGGCAAAAATATATGCAAACCTGACCAAAAAATAGAACCAATGGAGGGATGTGTAACAGACCAAGGGATAAAACAGGATTTGTCTCCTTGTCCATGCAACTTGGTTTTAGACAAGGAAACTGGGTATCATGCTCGAAAATGAAGTATAAAGGAAAATAAATGCCCCAGCTTTGCCAAGCGGAAATGTGTACAATGTATCTTAGTGAGAAACACAAGCTGTCCAGCTCCCAACTATTTGATTAATGAGCATCCTGAAAACAATAGCTTTTGACCAAGAGTATTTGAAATTCGTTAGTGTCTTAAGCTTTTGCAAAATATGCAGGACTTTCGTATTTAATTTTCTGACTGGCAGTAGCTTAATAGCATTCAATTTATTCACAGATAAGTGTCCAACATAGTGCATTATGGCATTTACACTTGTATGCATCTATGTATATATGCATCATGGATTTTTTACAATCTCTATTTAAATTATTAAGAAAGCATTCCTAAACATGTCTGAATTTTCAGACTGTTTGTCAAGTAGTCCTAGTACCATCACCATAGAGGAAAGCTGAAGCTATTTGGGACAGGAAGATTAATTTAAATTAATTCAACAATCTAGAGAGGGAGAAGAAAAGGATTACTAATTTTCAGAATTCAGGCATCCATATTGAGCATTTGAAAATACATAAAAAACATAGCTTCTTATTTTAAAATGGAAATTAATTTAAAAGGATTCAGAAAAATGTGAAGGCCAAAATAGAATAACAAGTTTCAATGAAACTTAAATAAAATGCCTTTGCACAGTTCAAAAGCTTTCCAGCAATTTGCTTTATGAATGTTGGGGGATTTATTATTTTTCAGATTGGAATCTGAAAAGGGTAGGGTTTTTGTTTGTGATTTGAGGTTTCTATCTGAATCATAAAATTTTAAGTTTTTTTAAGAAATCTCAAAACTTCATCTCAGCTATAAAATTCTCCTTTCCTTTCAGCCTAAATTAGAAACCTTTTTAGCAAGAGCCATGCTATAAGGATAAATTTCATTGCATCCCAATATAAGGACAATAAGTTCCCTGCTATGTGAAAAACTAGTTTTCCAAGTGTTTGTCACTGTGTATGTACAGACAATGGAGGTATTGTACAGTGGTAAAAAACAACATTTCTATAACCTGTCTTAGCAAAAATTCTGTACTGTTTATTTAATTGCCATATCCTCAAAAATGCTATCACTGTAATCTATATCATAATGTATAGTAGAGCTACTTATTTGTCCTGTTAAAAACCTTGGAGGAATTACCTGAGAAATATGTTCCTGATGTAGGAAGTTCCTGAACAGCTGTGGTTTAATAAGCCCTCATGCAGGATGGTATCTGCTAAAGAATGTATCTGGAGCCGTGCACAGGGAAAAGATTAATACACAGCCAAGTGCAAGTGAATGTTCTTAGCTGCAGGCTTTGAGTGCAGTTCTGTGCAGCAGTCCAAGTAATGCCAGGTTGATCCTATGTAATCACATCTGCATGCCAGCATTTCTCTCTCCTTCCCTTTTATGGATTGATTTTATGGAGCAATGTTAAGAGAGGAGGGGTGAGCAGAGGGTCAGTGTCATTCAAGAGCTGTGTTAGTCAATATCAGAATGATGCCCTTTAGTATACCAGCTTTTGGTTCTCTGTCATCAGCATGGTTTGCCATTCAGTCACAAAGCTCTTGCATGTTACATTATGAAGAAAAACAAACAAACAAACAAAACAAAAACCAAAAAACAACAAAAAAAAACCCTAAAAAATCCCAAAAACCTACAAGGAAAACTCATCAGCTTGCACTGTTTAGAAAGCAAAAGCATTGAATATCTGATTTAAACCACCTTTTGATATGGATGAGTTTTACTTTTTTTTTAGTCCTACCAGGTAGCAGCCAAAGTTCAGTAAGGCCTTCACTACATGATATGACTCTCAAGTCTTTCTTCGTTTGGACACTCTTGAGTTCTGGCCTCCACAGAGAAGACAGTAAAGGGGCAGGTTGAAGCACAGTTGGTTTTACTTAACAGAGTAGGGGATGAGTTCTGAGCATCTGGAGAAGCTCTGCTTTAAAAATATCTGCTGTTGGCTTGCCTCGGGTGATGAGTTCCTGTTTGTGAACCACCACTGAGCTGCTCAAAGAACTTCTCTCTTTCACACTACACTTAAATCGTGTTTAAATTGTGATATATTGCTCAGAGAGCATAGGAAACAAGCCAGTGCTTCTGTGCATTCATTTTGTTTCCTGTGCTGCCTTCAGGGTACATTTTAGTACTGCTCTTTGTGAATCAGGATGACAATGTATGAGGGCCATTTGCTTTAGGAGAATAGCAGCCTAAGACAGTATTATTTTTTGGATCATTGTGCACACTGACTAGATTTGGACTTTCCTTACTAGTCAACTGTTGTCTACATTTTTCTTAAATAATAGCCTGGGTGCCATAGCTTTGAACTAGAGAAATTGTTTGCATTATGTGAGTGTGAAAGAGGTATGGCAACAAAAGCATCCAAACGATGCTTGCATGTGAGATTAAAATACTGTATTTATAGCTTTTGAAAATATTTCTATTTTCCTTTAGGTGTAATTTCAAATGTATTTGGAATAAAGAAATAAAATCACTGAAGAGGCACAATGTTGGAAGAATCATCTGCAATGCATAAACATGCATTGCCATCCTTCTTGCTTTTGAGATGCAAAATACAGGAACCCTAAAGGATGAAAAAAGGCCACTGAACAACAACAAAAAATATCAATTACTGAAAAATCCCATAACAGTTCTTGACAGATGCAATTACCTTTGGCCTGCAGCTGGTCATGAGACTGACAGATATCAGCTGGGCAAAGTGTAATGAGAGACATCCAGAGCAGCCAGAAGGGCTCTGGAGCACCTCTGAAGTGTATTTGGCAGTCCTGATCTTCTGGGTTGCTCAGTGAGGAACACAAATAGTGACTTTCTGCATTATCTTCCATGGCCAAGTAGGGTAGACTGAATGACCCATGTAGCCCTCTCTAACACTGGTGCTTGTTGTAGGCATACTGAATTCCTGGCTGGGCTAAGGTGACTGCAGGCTTCTCAGTGAGGTTTTGCTTCAGTTCTTTCCCATCGTGGAAGTACTGCTTTACTTAACCTTTTAATAATGGTAGGCATTACTGTGGTAACCAAAGCTAGCATATGATGGGGAAATTCACTTTCTCTATGAAAAACTCTCTTTGGCAGTAATTAGCCAACTTACACCACCTCACTTTCTCAGATGCCTCTCTGTAGTCACATATGTAATCTATGGGTCCCTTAGCCATAGACCAATTTCGATGCTGTGCTGTCAAGACATCTGAATTACCAAACAAAACAGCAACATCCAACAAATAAATCTCTTTCTGCAAATAATCCTGGTTCCATTGTATAGGAAGTAAACAGGTTACTTTCCATATCATGAGGACTGTTGGCACTTTTGAAGATCCTGCAAAGATCCATAAAGCTTTAAATATGCGTAATTGCAGTTAGCTATACGAATGCCTTCTTAAATCTAGGGTGATATACCTAAATTCAACTCGAAACTATGCAAATTACCTGATAAACTCTCAGCCATATCCACTTTTTGCAAGCCATATATATTTTCACACATTATGCATTGCAAGACAAAATCTGGGTTTTTTCATTCAAGAAAAATTAAGACAAACAGAATTAAGAGGCTGGGCTTCGGAGCCAAAGAGATTAAAAGGAATCAGTGATCAAAGAAAAGTAAAAAAGAATCTGGAAAAAAAACACAGGCAAAAATAAACTTTAAAGAAGAATTCTGGAAACTGAGACTTACAATGCTTAACTTTATTTAGGTATACAAAAGTCTTGTATTATTTTCCCAGGGCACTAAAGACAAAACACTTCATTTTGTTAGAAAATCAGCAACTCTGTTGTATTCACAGTAATTTGTTTTAGAAAACAGCTCTGTAGGATTTAATTATAGACAGATTGAGAGAGAGAGAGAGAGAGGGAGGGAGAGATTGGAATATTCACTACATTTGAGGAAAAATAAGAGTCTTCAGGTTTTGGGGTTTTTATTACCCCCCAGAGTAATCTAATTTTTTAACTAACTTAGACTCCTTACACTTCTTACACTACTATTACATAGCAGATCCAAATGACTTCCTTGATTTCTCTGGAGAATTATTTTTCCAGTACTCCTTGGCCTTAGATGAGGAATGGTTTACACAATGAGGTCAGGATGCAGAAGTGAGCTGTGTTGTAGCTGTCACTGCTTTATCACAACCTGTCTTCTCTCTCCTGCAGTCTGAGATGCTGAGCTAGGGAGAGCTGGCATTTAAATCGCCTCAGCAATAGATTCCTGTTCTGTGCCCAGCATTGATAGCCCAATCCTGACACTATATTTGTATGATTTTTTATGTACTTGGGTGGGTTTTCTTTGTGCCATTTCTTCTTGAGTTTTTTGTTGTTGTTGTTGTTGTTGTTGTTATTGACAAGTTTGATTCCAGTTTTGCTACTTTGGTTCTGGGGGGAGCTCCAGCTGGGACTGTATTTCACACTTCATGGCTGAAAGCTTGAAAGGTCTCAGGTTAACCACAGAAAGAATGTCAAGAGTGTTTAACCACAAGCCCTCTTGGAATAATTTTTTTAACTGCAGTCTTCTTTTCATTTATCTGCAGGTCTCTCATGACTTTGCAATCAATTTCAATGAAGACAACCCAGAATGTGCAGGTAACATTCAGATTAGGGCAGACTGCCATAGTTTTGCTTTGTGCAAAATGTGATTGTATTTTTTATTTTATCACCTGAGTATCTTTGAAAGTAGTTTTTTTAAAGGAGGCAGTTAGGATTTTGGGACCTGGCAGGCTCCAAACCATCAAGCTTAGCTTTAGAAATCCTGGAAAGTGTCATGCATTAATTTCCTGAAAAGTAGGTCCCTTGGTGGACATTCAGCACTTGGACTTCCTGAAATCACTAGCATTTTTGAAAACTAAAGCTGTGTCTCCTGGACTAATTCAAAATCTTCAGCTACATCAACATCAAAATTGCAGCTAAGAAGGGCAGGATATGAAAAAGCAGGCTGTGAACCTCTGTGATCAAAAATTCCCTCAGTTTAGAGGCCTTTCTTTGGCCAGGCCTATAGCAAAAGTACCCTGCTGCAAGGGTCAAGGGCAGGGAAGCAGCTGAGGAGTACTGTGGTAGAAAGAAACCCACTTTCTTGAGAGCAAATGCAGCAGGAGGCTATTTTAACACAGTTTAAGGTATTGGTGTGTTCTACGAACAATCATTAATCCTCGGTAATCAGAGGCCAGATTCATGTAGCAGATGCTGCTGTATGTCTTGTATTTGTGAGGTCTGCAGTGACTGATGCTGTCTTTGTAAAATCTCCTGCCACAATTCACACATTTGGTAAAAGACAACAACAGGAAACTAATCTCTAAACAGAGTAACAGTTAAGGGTCTTGGCTGGGTGATCATTGCTGTCTAAAATCCACGTTTTTATTCTCCCTTTTCCTTCTGCTTTCATCCAAATACTGAACTGGATATTTCAAAATTCTCTTCCTGTTCAAATTTTCTAGCTGCTCCTTTCAGCCCTTCTCAGGCTTATTAGTGGCATTCTTTCAGGCATAGGCAGCAAATATGTTCAGGATGAGAACTAAGGTGCAAAGAAATTAAGTGAGGAAAAGAAGAGAGGACAAGCAATTCAAGGGAAAGAGACATTAAACGAATTCAGAGTTCATGCATCTTAACTGCAAGACCTGTTTTTGGTTCAGTGGGCACTCCTGCTTTGTTGTTGCTCTTGAATTGTTGGACTGCCCCAGCTTTTGCAGGTCACATGCTTGAAATGCAATTGGGCATAAATCCTACAGCTGTTTGATGTGCTCACACAGCTTTATGTTGCTTTTAAGGAGTCCAAAGAAGCAGAAGTTACATGTACGCATCTAGAAGTGCCTGTGAGCTTGTAAGCTGGCCTGACGTTGAGACTGACAGTGTGGGGATGGGGTAGGGAAGCAAAACAGACCTCAGAATTCTATGTGGACCATCATATTTTATAGTGTGTTATTAAAACAGTTGATAGTGGTCAGCATTGGGCGATAACATATTTATGTGTGTAGCATTCAAATAGAGCTTTGTTTCTCAATCTAAATGCAGGACATTTGTGACCCTCTGCAAACTACAGAAAAGAGCCTTAGCAGGCCATGCAAAGAACACTTATTTTTATCCCTCTCTTTGCTGCTTCTATTGAGTTTAAGGCTAATTCTTTAATCACACTGGTATTGTTATATAATGATTGGTATTGATCGAAGAGGCTGCCACATCTAGGTAGTGCCAGCAGCAGAGTTTGGATAGACAAACCCTCTGCAAGCAAGGGATTTACTATCCAAACTACACTGTATATGCAGCGTTAAATGTAACAATACAAATGAAAGAGGGTTAAAAAAAAAGGAAGGAGCTGCTCTATCAGGTTTGGCTTGCATCTCTTAATAATTTAAACTTTTTCGTATTTTCACATAAGACTCAGTTATCTGATAAGTTAGCCCATCACCTGAAAGGAGTTCTAGTCCTAAGAAAACATGAAAAGATGGTTGCAGCATGAAAGAAAGTCCAGGAAGAAATTTTACAGCATTTGCACATGTATCTTCAAGATATAAAAAGCACTTGTTTTTATTAAATTATACCTTTTTAAATAATATCCATCTTGGTGAAAGTAAGAAAAGGAGCCAAACCAGAAAATATATTGTTTAATCGTTTGCTGCAGCTTGCTCATCTGCCTGTTGTGGGTGCTTGTTTAGTTCCTACCACCAATTGTTCTGTGATGTTTTCTGGATGCTCCCACTGTATTAGGTGGCACAAGGAGCAGTAACACCAGCATGTCACATGGAGAAAGGATGCAAGACTGAGGAATAGATGAAGTGCTTAGTGACTCCACTATTTTTCCTAGTAAAATCTAGCATATTTGCCAGAAAATTAGGTATAATTGCTAAAGAGTCTCTTGTTTTAAACAAAGAAACAGCAGTTGGATGCAATATAAAAAGTGTGTGTCTATTTTGCCTTTGAGGAATGAAATCCTTTTCTCTGTGTAAGTAGAGCTTTTGCTGGCACAAGGTAGTGTGAAGCATCACTCTACATAGAGTGACTGTATATTGAGATGAAGAGCACTGGAATTCATAAAATATGGATATTCTCACCTGTTACAGTTTCCATTCTTGAAAATTTTAGTATGTATAGTCTATATTTAGTATATTTATAGTACATTATTTTTATAGTCTTATAATTAATACTTAATTTATTATCTGAGGAAGAAAATAGGCAACAACCTCTAGTCTGAATGAATGTTTCTACAATGCTCTCTTAAGCCTATATATGTATGCATACACTGTATTTCATTGGAGATGCTGAAAGTGGATTCCAAATAAAAATGTGAAGAGTTGAATTGTTTAAAAAAAAAAATGTACATTGACTGCCTAAAATAAAGGAGTGCAAGAAGAGTAAACTACAAAGTAATCCACTCACATATCCTGTTGAGCTGGGATTGGATGGACCATAGATATTTCTAAAATATATTAATCTGAGATAACAAATAAGAAATCATGTTTCTAGAACATGTCTCTTTCTAAGATGAGAGCAGCTTTCTGACATGAACAACACTAAATCTCTGTGGAATGCAGGGAGTAAGGTTTATCTGATACTATTTCACTGCGTAAGAAAAAAATTACACTGTATCTTGTCATCATCTCAGGGAAGATTTATGAGGCCTTCTTGCAAGATCATTTAAGTATATGTAATGAAATCCTTAGCAAGTTCAAAATTGGGAGTTAAGAAAAGGTCAGTTTTGTACTAGGTAATTTAGTCGCTGGAATTACCAAGGGAAATTTTGTCACATTACTTTACATTTCAGCCAATCACAGCTACAACTGAAGCAGGTTCTTTTGTCTGTTGGCAGTGCAATGGGAAAATACATCTGTAGCTGTCTATAAAGAGACAAGACTGTGTTCTTTACCACTTTTTCTTAGGAGTGTGTGTGTGTCATTATGAAACAATTACAACTCCCTGTAATTTGGTAGTAACCAGTCTGCACCCATCTACCCTGTAAATATGGCTGAGTAAAAAATCTCATGAGTGAGCGAGTCTCAGTGGAAACTGAAACTGGCTTAGGATCTTAGTGAAGTTATTTCATTCTTCAGCATCCTTTGTAAAGCTTTCCAGTCTATCACTTTCCTTCCAGCATTAGACCTCTAAACGTTTAGTTTTGGTAAACTGGGAGTTCTGAATGTGGAGGCTAATATACATCATTTCAAGAAATCCTTCTCAATGATTGAAAATATCAATTTTCATTCTGTGATCTGTCACGTGTGTCAGCAGAAGTCTTTGCTCCCAGGTCTGACTATATATCCTGAAATGAAAAAGCCAAAAATAGCTCGCTCTCCATCAAAATTGCTCAGCTAAAGCTCATTTTTCTGTAGGCTGCAAAGCATCCTGCTGTTTCTTCCAAGATTTCACAGCTTTTGGTCATAGTCAAATTCAACCTGTGAGATATTATGCAAATTAACCTTGAAAAATTATTTTCTTAGCACAGGGGAGTCAGGTATTTGAAGAAATGTTTGAATTCCTTATAAACTTTAAGGCATAAATACAACGGACAGATCTGTTGGCAACTGCCATGATAAACAAAAACATTTATCTAAAGAGAAAGAAGTGTTGAAGTGTTTCTTAATGTGTGTCTAGCCTTTCAGCATGAATCTTAGTTGGTGATCAGGAAGTCATCACATCTTGAACCAAGAAGGATGGAAGCTATGACATTGCAAGCTCATACCTGAAAAATAGACATTAAAAGCTGCTGGGAAAGAGAAGCATGGCATAATGAACTATATATTACAAACTAGATTCAAGGCAGCTAGAGACAGCTTCCTGGAAATTATCTGAAGTTGCTACTCCTTGCTAATCATGTAGTATTTTTAATTTATTCATTAAGAACCCACCTTTCATTTACATTTTAAACAAGCCTGATATTGACAATGTGCTCCACATTTATTTTTCTTTTGTATGGTTTTTCATGCAAGGAATACAAGGTGTTGTGGAAGCTTATCAGAGCTGCCTTCCCAAGCTGCAGCTGTATGGACCAACAAACATTGCTCCCATCATCCAGAAAGTGGCAAAATCTGCATCAGAGGAGACTAACACCAAGGAGGCTTCGGTAAGGGAAAAATCTGTGTTTGCCTTTTTTCTTGTCTTATGATGGATCTCTTGTAGGCCATCAAAACAAGGCCTTTTCATCCAGCTTGTGCCTTCACAGTTTTTACTGACTACTTTCACCGAAGGCAGCTGAAACCTGTGTAAGCTGAAACAGGGCATCCAGTCTTTATAGCTTCTATGGCCACAACTTTAAACTCTTCTCTCACTGATCTATCTCCTCCTTTTAGAGCTGTTTTACTATAGCACACCTAGTTCTTCACTGTGGAAATAGAAATGGCACTACTAAGGTTGCAAAAATTGAGAGACCAGGCCCTAGAATCCTTAGTTGTACCAGGAGATGAATTCAAATCATTCCCTATACAGACTATCCAATTTCATGTCTCCCACAGAGGCAGGACTAAAGTTTTTCTGTTCACCAAGGGGATTTTTCCATTCATTTGAAAACTGTAGGGATACAGTTTTCAGCTTATTATTACTGACGAAGTAACTTGTGCGTTTTAGAAATCAGAGAACAAGTCTGTTAGCCTCCACCTGACACAAATCCCAGGACAGATTTCTTGGTCTAAAAGACTTACACATAGATCATGCCTTAAATGCACATCTTTGAGATGCATTAGGCTTATTTTGACCCTTCTAGACAGAATGGGAGAAAGGGAGAACAAGAGAATTGGAGGGAATATGTGAGCCAGTAAGTCTGAACCATTTACAAGAGCAGTGCTGTGAGAGTAAAAGATATAGGAGAGACATTGTATACTGCAGCAAGAAAAGTGCCTATGTATAGAACAGAATAGAGCTGTGCATTGGCATGCATCTCATCACCAGGCTTAGAGCTTTCCCTAAGCTTTCTTCATATGTTGAACCTTTTTAAAGTCCTATTAGGGCAGCAGTTCCCAAATATTTCTGTTCATGAGTCTGGGCTTGTGATTGGTATTTACAAGAGCATGTAGTGACAGAATGAGGGGTAATGGCTTCAAACTGAAAGAGGGCAATTTTAGATTAGATATTAGAAAAAAATACTTTAGTGGTGAGGCACTGGAACAGGATGCCCAGAGGAGCTGTGGATACCCCATCCCTGGAAGTATTCAAGTACAGATTGTATGGATCTCTGAGCAACCTGGTCTAGTGGAAGGTGTTCCTGCCTCATTATCTGTTGAGCCTAGATGATCTTTAAGGTCCCTTCCAATCCAAATCATTTTATGATTCTGTGATTATTATTCCACTGTTGTTTCCAGAATCTTGACAGTATTTCGGGTACCAGTCCTAAAATGGGGAATTGCTATGTTTGAATTTCCATGCCCACCTAATCCTGAGGTGGCTCACTGTGTTCCCAGTGTTGCTCCTGATCTAATATGCCATACTGAATAAGTTCCTTCATTCTTCTATACCTAAGCTTCCACCTTTCTGTCTGAAAAACAATTTATAGTATCAAGAGGAAGTTTTCTCCCTGCATGTTTTGTTTTATTCATGATAAGACAAGACAATAGGAACACTCTGAGTTTAGACAGCTATATATATATAAACATTATTGATGTTTAGTGTGTTGGCATTGGTCAAGCACAGTGACCAAATTCTATGATTTGTTCATTTTTCCTATTAATGCACATTTGTTAAATTACTCCAGCTGCCTAACAATTCGTAAAGGATCCAAGTAAGGGCCACTCTTCACTATTGTGAAGTGAAGATATGTCATAGCCCATGATCCCAGTTCAGTGGGCTCTGGAGTTTTGGGAAAGAAATTACAAGCTCACCAAACTGCTTGCTGTCCTCTAGAGAATGAGAAAACCTCTCTTTGGGGCTCTGTATGAAGATGCATATATTCCTCCCTTGCTCTCCTCAGGGACCCCATTACACCGCAGAGCACAGTGGAGCTGCCATGGTGTAGTGCTTCCCCGACAGGCAGTGGTGGGTCAGCCCCCAGTTTGCAGAGAGCTGCACCCACCCCTCTTGCCTCTTAGCAAAGCTCCTCTGCAGAGCGCTGTCATAACCGCCTGACGGCTCTG
Organism: Dasyornis broadbenti; assembly: GCA_013397935.1. Taxonomy (NCBI): domain Eukaryota; kingdom Metazoa; phylum Chordata; class Aves; order Passeriformes; family Dasyornithidae; genus Dasyornis; species Dasyornis broadbenti. Next base: position 135,805 of record VZRN01004515.1, on the reverse strand, counting down.
CTACAGACCTGTAATGCTTCAGTACCCCATTCCTCCCTGCCTCCCACTGGTTTCCCACTGGGGAAAAATGTAATCAGAAACTGACAGAAGTGATTGTGCAGCAGATGGAATACAGGGAAGATCTCAGGACTATTCCAGACTTCCCAGCCCAAGATCTGGCTCTCCCCCGCTTTTCTACGATGGGTGTCCTTTGGCTCTCTCCAGCTCCTAGAAATTACCTGAACCAGAGCTAAACTCCAGAAGAGGAGAAATTAGTAGCTGAGGAGCTTGGGGTGGAAAATTCTATGTAGTCAATATAATGGCTTTTTTCTCATTAAAAAGGTCCATGAGTGAGTTTCAGAAACACTTTTATACTGCACAATGTTAAGCAGCTTTTGAATATTAACTAATGGTATAATTTTTCACTTCTTGTCCAACAACTTCAGCAATATTTCATCTTGCTGATCCTGACGGATGGCGTCATCACAGACATGGCCGACACCAGAGAGGCCATTGTCCACGCCTCTCACCTGCCCATGTCAGTCATCATCGTCGGGGTAGGCAACGCTGATTTTAGTGACATGCAGATGCTGGATGGTGATGATGGCATCCTGAGGTCTCCCAAAGGCGAGCCTGTACTTCGAGACATTGTCCAGTTTGTGCCATTTAGGAACTTCAAACACGTAAGCTAGTTTTTCCATCCTTGCTGCAGAAGGGTGAATGTATATAAGATACAGTGACTAATTCACAGGGCTGGGCTTAACTTTGTATAGGCATGAAGTGTTGAGTAAGTCTATGAAATTATTGTGTCAGAAATAGTGGAAGAAAAAGGAATCAAAAATGTGAACTGTGAATGAAATGTGCTCCATTAGTGACTTGGTGAGGATGGGGAAGGAAAAGATGAGTCAGAATCCATGTGCTTTTTGTGGTGCCAGTCCTTGCTTCCACTTTGTCTCTGATTTTAGTTTTGTTACCCTCCCTGACTAATTTTTCATTTCATGGTGTCTCTTTTCCATTCTCTTTTGCATTAGAACTGCTGTATTCTGCTTTCCATTCCTTTGTTTCCACAGGCAGATGAAATGGCTGTGAATTTGTCCTGACAGTGTTCCCCAGAAGGCTGTTGTTTTATTGAAGTTAGGTCCTTAAGTTCTCAAATGCAGGACTATTCACCCACAGCATCCTGATTGCCTCCAAACCCTTTCCCAAATTCTGTACAAGAACACAGCCAAGAAAGTGGCATTACTGAGAGCTTCCCTCTGTCCTCAGCCAGTTGTTCCTGACTGAGGGCAGGGTGGTGTAGAAGACACTCTGTAGGAAAGAAAGGAACAGAACCAGCATTAAATTGCCAAATCTAAAGTAAAGCTTTGGTCATATACTTTTCTTTTCAGTCACCTGCCCTACATTGCATTACATTGCATTATCTGTTCTAGGGGCTTTCCAGCAGCAGGGTAGGGACAACATTCACCAGCAGAAGGGGCTTTCCCACACACAAATGGGTTTTTCAGAGCCCTTTTCCTCCATATGGCAGCATGCATTATGTTCCTCTGCAATGCTGATCACATCCTTTTCCTACTGTTTTTCCATCTTCCTCTCCATTCTTTCCTGTCACTTCTGTTACATTTACATGGTTCTCCAGACTGCTTTTTTTTGCTCTGTCTAGGAAAGATATCCTCAGTATTAGATTTGAGAATTTCTTTACCTCACAGTGCAATTGACTCATTCTCCTCATTGAGACTGAGCAAGAGATTGCTCTTTTCAGTATGCTCCCATACACTACTGAACCTTAGATCTGGATATGTCACAGCAAAGTTCTCACTCTGGGCTGGTTTTGATCTGCATATGGGTTCACACTGCTTACATTTCTTTAGTTTTTCTGGGCTTTTTGTCACCATAACAGCTTTTTTTTTCTGTTTGCTAATTCCAAAATACCTTCACTTTTCTCTTTGCAAGACTTGTTCTTTTTTCTCACTTCAAAATGCAGTTTTGCCATATTTTTCTTAGATCTAGACACATTTCTTACTTTCACAAACTCTACCGAGGAGCAAAAGAAACAAACTTGTTCCTCTTTTCCCTCTGCCTTTATGTAAACAATGGATGCACACGGGAGGGAAAACTCACCTTATGCTATTAGTTTGGTGACACCATGTCGAATAGCTGCAGGTTAACTACTGAGTTGTAGACACACACATTTCTGTGCTGACAGTGGCACACAATCACCTATCTGGTGAAACAAAGTATGAACACAACCAGCTCATAGCTTGTGATTCCTTCAGCATATAATCACAAATGCATAGTGCTGCACTGTAGTCTATTGTAAAAGTGTCCAGAGCTGAGTTATTTATGGGCTAGTGGGAAAGGTACTTTTAATTCAGTGAAAACATGTTTCTGCAAGGAACTGGCAAAGCCAGCTACATTTGTTATTTTTAGTTTCACTTTGTATTTTATAATAAAGCTAAAATCATCCTGGATTGAATAGATTAACACTGACAGTTGCAGTTTTGGGCTCAAAATACATTGTGCCCCAGTCTTAACTTGTGACTGAATCTGTGGCATTGTTATTGCCAGCACTGGTTAAATGACAAGCATATATTCTTTTTAGCTGATTTAGATTAACTTCCCCAGTACTAGAAGAGGAAAGCAATCTTAATGTATTTTTCTTGTAAAATAGTGGTATTTTTCTCCCTCTTTCGGTAGCAAAGATAACATAGGTATATAGATTTGTATTTGCTTTATCAGAAAAGTCAATATCTCTTATGCAACCTCATATTTAGTCTGTTTATTGTGATCTTTCAGCTTTTCAACAAATGTCAGTGTAATGGATGAGTGTTCATAAAAATAGCCACTTCTGGTTGAATTTCTTTATTGTCATATCCCAAATAATCTCTCTCTCTCTCAACAAAGTGACATTCACAGCTACCCTGCTTACTTAGCACAAACAAAAGACCATGCATCAACTAGTGAAATAAGTTTTCATGGGAGAAATGAGTGTGATGTTTTGAATCAAACTTACTTTTCCCCACAGAGGAAATTCAGATTTAACACATTTGGAAGCTTTTTGTCACATCAGTTCTGACCAAACAAGAGAATTTACATACATCAGCATATTACTTTTGACAGCTTTAAGCAAAATATATATTTAGGTAAAAATCCCATTCCTTTTGTCAATGTATCTTGTGTTAATTTATTTAGTAGGAAAAAAAAAGGTGAAGCATCTTTTTAGAAAATTTGCTATTCAAATTGTGTAAGGTTTATAGGTTTTTCTGACAAATCAAGTATTTATTCATTCCTAAATTCATATTATTTCTACTAATGATAGAAGGAGAGAATAAAATATTATGTGTGAGCATTTATTTTTTGTTTTGCTGGAAGAGTAAACCAATATTCCCTTGGAGTAAACCCAAGCAATGTTTTTTTTTCCATTAGTTTTATTCTCAGGTTAGTTTGGAACTCAGAATCTTATATCTATCCAAAGAGATATCAAAAATAATCTGCAAAACCTTCCCCTGTGAGAAAATGGAAAGGGGGGAGAAGGAAGTTGTAACAATAACCTATAGAACGAATCCCTTTTATTCTAAAAGCTTGTCTTCAGAGAAGGTTCTAAGCCTGGACAGTGCTCACACAGGCATTTAACACATTTCAATTCGTTGTTCACATACTTAAAATTTCATACCCACTTCAATGTTTTATTGGTACAGGCTCTATTATCGGGGCTTAATCTCCTACTGGATACTTCAGTAAAACATCTAATCTCTTTTCTCTCTCATTAAGGAATATCTTTGAAGCCATCAAAATAATAACAGCAACTGTAGTGACTCTTGGCAAATCCTGTAGTTGTAGAGGTTTGATAAAATCAAGGTAACCATTAACGCTTAAAAAAATGTTCCACTATATAGTGGGTGACATGTGCCATTCACTAAAGGGGAACATAACAAACAAAGGAAACATTTTCCCTGAACCCAAGTGATTTTTTTCTCTCTATAATGATCACCACCCTAGTAATGTGAGCGTCCTTCACCTGAAACTGAAGACCTGTGACACTCCATCACTGAAATGTAGTTGAAGAAAATCATCTGCCTCAATCCATTCACAGGCATATTTTAAGAGATTAAATTTTCTGCCTTTGGGATGTATGATATATTTACTGAGCACAAGTCTGATGCCACAGGTAGATTGTATTCCATTCTGCATTGTATTTAATCATAAAGGTTAACAGCTATGACACATACATCACAAATAAGTCTGGAAAGCACAGCTCATAACCACTGCAAGGACCAATGTTTTGCACTATGCATTGTAATTAAAGATCAAGCATTGTGAAGCTATAGAACTGAACCATTTGTAATACGCTGAGTCATTTGTAATACACACCAATTATGGAATCATAGGGGATTATTTTCCTGCTGCTGACTGATCTGATTGTTGTATACTGGCTATCGAGAACTACTCATCTTGAGGTGCTTATTGCTAGGATGCTCTTTAAGCAGTGGAGAAAATGTTACAGTAAAACATTAATTTAATGTCCCATCTGTGTTAAAGACCCAGCAAAGGTAATCCTTACACAACAGTGATGAACTGGGTCTGCATTTTAGCATAAAAGTTACTGAGTGTAATTCTTACTTATCAAATGCTGCTTTGCACCATCTGATCTAGAAGTGAGAGTGCTTTACCACCACAAAAAGTATGTAAGGTACAGGTGGTCCAAATCTTCAGAGAGGAAACCAACCTCAAGCCTGTTTTTGGGATGTTCCCTGCTAGAGAGAGCCCCAGGACCAAGAGACATCACTGGCATGATGAAACTCAGTAAAGCAACAGTTGCCCATGCTCAGACTGAAGCACGGAGTCAAGGCAGCTACCCCAGGGCAACTCTGTGTGGGGCCACATATTGCCTGTGAGCCTGTGGGCACAGTAAATGTTTTAGCTTAAACCTCAACAAAAGGCTTTTCAGTTGAGGACTTCTCAAGTGGCAGTGATTCAGCTGTGCATCTGAGCCCCAACAGAGCCTGTTCTGAAGGGCTGACCCCTTTTTCAGAAGGAATGGATATGGCGTCAGAAGAGAGAAGTGGCAGAGGGAGGATGATGCACAGAAGTGAGTGTTGGCCCAGTGTTCAGACATGTGATCCAGAGAAGCTGATGGCCAGTGCTCCTGCCCAGCTGCCAAGCAGAGTGAAGTTTCCTGATTGCTATGGCTTGTGAGTGCAGTACTGGCTCAGGGTTCTCCCCCCCGTCCCTGTTTTTACCATCTATGTAAGGTTGTTTCTTTTTAAGGTAGCACAGAGGCAGACTAAGGTATGTACAGCTTTGGCACACTGGGAAGGAGATTTAAAAAACAATAATTTTCAATAGTATTGTAGAAATCAGCCATTTGTATGATTCCAAGGGGGTATTTTCTGATTATTTTAGTTGGAGCTTGATGAACTTTAAGGTCCCTTCCAATCCAAATAATTCTGTGATTCTGTAAAACAGGTTTCGGCTAGAATAGGGCAATTCTGAAAAACCATGGATTTCACTTTTCAGGATTAAAATAAATGGGTTCCGTTACTGTGAAACACCTGCGAACAGTTGCTGCACTGTCACACAAAGTATGCTCTATGCTTTGCCAGTTTGTACATGCAGAAATGATCCAGGCTTTTTTGCCTGCACAAAAATTTTGGTATCAATGTCACAGTAGGGAAATGACAGTATGTTTTATTTGTTACTAATCCCATACGTGAGTCAAAATACAAAAATACAAAAAAAAAAAAGACACCAAAAAAACCCAAAAACAAACAAACAAACAAACAAAAAAACCCAAAGAACTTCTGTTTCTGATTATATTAGCATTATCTTTGTATTGTCAGTAAGATAACATTTGATATTGGAATTTCTAATATCCTGGGGCTTTCTGCACCCTTGGATTAGCATGCCTACAAATAGTTTACCATTTACATTCTATGTAAACCTAATTTTAAGACTCTGTAAGGATAAGGATGCCACCCCACGAAACAGAGTAGGTAAATAAACAGTCAATATAACTGCGTTGTGACATGATAGTTTTAAAACTTGGCTGATAACACAACAGACAATGAGGAGGAAAGTATTCATTAATTTGGGAAAAAGTACTTAGTGTGCAGAAGAAATGTGATCCAGCCACTGGTTGAGTTCCATTGCATTGTCTGAGCTGCAGTCTGCGCTCTCTGGAGATAAACACACCAATTTAAACCTCTCAAAATGACATTTAAGTATTTGCATTTTTAGTGCATTTTTGTGGTGGGTTCAAAGGGAACATGGCCAAGCAGGCTAGCTCCGGAGGAACCAGATCTACCCAAACACTTAGAAACAAGAAAATCCAAAATATGGGACAAGAGGGTGCATGGGAGAACAGGAGTCCAGTTCTGCCGCTGCTGAATTCAGGGGCTGAGGAATATCAATGCAGCATGTGCAGGTAATGGTTGCCCACAAAATATCCACAGGCCCCTCTGCTTAAAATGAAGCATTGTCGGGGTGTGAGGCAGCAACTCCATGTTGTCAGTGGAGGGCAGGGTTTCTCACTGCACTGAAGGGGAACCTTCCTCCCTGCCTGGGGTGAAAGGCAGTGGCCATCTCTACATCCATCTCTACCTTCCAGGGTCATCACTTCTTAAGTCTGGTTGGCACCTGCCATTTTCACCTTGCAGGAAGAGCTTTAAAGCCTCCACCAAGCCTAGGATTCTTGTAACCATGGTTTAATTCGGATTATAAAAAAGTATTTTTTATTGAATTAAAAACTTACCCAGCCATTAAAACACCATGCCAGATTCTGAAGAGCTGAATGGTGATGAAGGCCTCCCTTTTACAGTGTTGTCCATTCATGTTCAGCTTGAAGCTCTGCAGGATTCCTTGCTGAACACTGATGAATGAAGTCTGCAGCTTTTGATTGTGATATGATCCTCTCCCAGAGTGCAGGGAAGTTCAGTTACCCTGAACTTTAAATAGTCCAAATGGACGTGAAGTCATGCAGAACACTTTTGGCTTCAGTGTACCTTTAGGCAGCTACAGCTTCATACCTAGACTGACTCATAAAATGATTTTCCAGCAATAGTGTTGTCTTGGTTTGGAAGACAGGCGTCTGCTAAGGCAGGTGGAAAACTGCCTTAGAGGATATGACCCCCCTCCCTCCAAATTGGTATAAGGTCGAAATCAAAGGGTCTCAGGCAGAGATATGGAAAAAGGAATAACAGTTCTTTACTGGTATCTGTAACGAGGAAAACAAGCAACAATAACAGTAGCAATAACAAATAAACAAACCAGATACCCGGTGGCAGCTTTCTCTAAGCAGCCAGACACCGCCCCTCCCCTTTGGTGCAGTTACGGTCACGGCCGGGAGGGGGCGCTGTGGCGCGAGCTCAGCTCCTCGGTGATGGCGGACGGAGCTGAGGGCAAGGCGGCTGCACAGCGAGCGGAGCTGCAGCAGGGAATCTCAGGGCAGCAAACTGGGTGGCAGAGCTTGTCCACTCGAGCCGACGAACAAACGAGTAGCAGAGACTCCAGCAAGGAAGAAAAACCCGGCAGTGCTGAGCTCCCGCGGCAGCAGCGAAGGGAAAGAAGAAACAGCAGCTGTCTCCTCCCACAAGTCCCGGGGACAAGTGTGTCTCTGCCCACGGCCAGCCACCTTTTTCTTCTCTTGCCACACCTGGCTATGTTTTTAGTCTCTTAAGTGCGTCTTTGTCCCTTAGGTACCCAGTCGTTATCTCTTAAATACCCAATCGTTGTCCCTTAAGTACAGTCGTTAAGGCTGATTAAGGTCTCTCTAGCCACAGGATGGAAAAATCCCAACCTCCAACAAGTGTGATTCACTTGGAGTATTTATTGCTTTCCATTTCTGTACCATAATTCCTCCCTTGATCTCATGGCACCAATGCCTCTAAAACTCATGGATGACACTTCTAGCAGGTTAACACGTGTTTTCTACCATTTCCTGCAGGCATCCCCAGCTGCTCTAGCAAAAAGTGTTTTGGCTGAAGTTCCAAACCAAGTCGTGGACTATTACAATGGCAAAGGGATAAAACCAAAATGTATGTCAGAGTACGAGTCTTCCAGGACACTAGCTCCATGAACCTGCCTGCACTCTTTTACAAAATTTAAAAAGAATAATGCTACTGTCTACAACTACTGTATTTAAAAAATGAAAGAAAAAAATAGCACGTTTTGGTGATTTTTAACTAAAATAACCTTTTTCTTTTTTTGCATGTGTAGCCTAAAGGCTTAAATCTGTTAAGCAGTTGTATTGTTGAAGACTTTTTATGAGAAAAAAAATAAAAAAAAAAAGTGAACTCTTTACATTACAGCATGTTGCCTTGAAATAAAAAGTTATCTGTATCTGGTTTTTATACAGGTTTGTTGAAATTTTGCTAAATTTCTTATATTTACACTGTAAAGCATTTTGAAATATTTATTGAGAGTTGATAGCCAAAATGTCTTTGGTTTAATCTGCTATGAACTGAGATTTTTCAAAATGGCAGATGCATGAACTGTATTTTGCATGTTTAAAATAAAAACAACACAGTTTTGCAGTTGTCTTTATTTCTCTCTTTGCCCCAAAGCTGCCTGATTTCAACTTCCATATTCCAAGGAAAGGGTAATAAAGTGATTCAAGAGATACCTGACCTGAAGCATGGGCATTTTTAACGTTAGCTCCTTATAACATGAGCACCCAAACAAGCCCACTAAGTCTGGAACCTGAGTAGTAATTTTTCAAAAGCCTGACACCTCCAGCTGTTACAAAGTGTTCGGACTGTAGCAGTAAAGAAATATGGCTTGGAGAGCATGGTTCATCAGGATTGCATGTCTTAAAACATGCCTACTTAATCCAAAGTCTGGCTGGCTTTTGAACAGGATGTATTTTGGTTATCCAAATGTATAATCTCTAATTTTGGGGAATTCTTATTTTGTTTCATTTGTGTTTTTTAATCTCACATGCAGCATCCATCTCTGTGTGGCATATTTTCCACAAGAAATTTTGCAGAGCCTGATTTTGTGACAAGCAGTGATTTGTAACTTCATCCTTGTGCAGATCACCTGTGTGTGATAAAAGAACTGGTTTTTTACCAAAAGAATATTGAAGCCACCTTTAAAAAAAAAAAAAACAAAACAAAACAGGACACACAAAACAAGACAAGAATAGAGTGGTGATGGATTGCACTTTCCATTGAAATACAGTTTTAAAATTATAATAAAATTTATTATTTATTTTAAAATAAATCACTATATAAATGAAGACATTAGTTCAATGTTATTTCTTGTGTTTAAATTTTGGCTGCTTCTTTTGCTAAAAAACAATAATGAAGGAAATTACTTGTAAGAAACTAAGGAGAAAATTGGACAAAAAATAATTTATGTGGGATTGTCCTAAAGGTATGGCTTTGGACAAGTGCTCCCACTGAATTGAAAACATTCTTCTTGTTTGTTCCAGAAGAAGCTGTTTTGGGCCAATGTTGAATATTTTGGAAAACCTCCCCTGTGAGCAAGAGGTTTTGGTTTAGAAATACATAATTTTTAATTAGTTTGCAGGTATTATAGTAGTCTAGCTCCCTGATTCTCCTTTAGAAGTAACTTCCATAGGATCAGCTTTGATGATTTTGTATTCTTAAATGAAGGCAGCAGAATAGCCAAGATGCATGGGGCTGTCTCCACAGCACATTCAGTTCTGTTCCATCCCTATCCTGCAGCACCATCATTCACGCTTGTAGAGATTTCTTCAGCTGATCAGATACTGAGAAGCAGCCAATATTACTTAGTCATGGGTATAAATTGTCTGGAGATGTCCAAACTGATAGATCTCAAATCCACATTTCCATATAATGGCTGACACTTCATTTGAAAGCTTACCCTGTGAGGCTGCACATCTCTCCCTCTGTGAGTGTATTTGTCTGGAAGCTACTGTGATCTTCCCTTACATGTCATACACCACTCTGCCAATGAATCTGAATTCTTACATACAACACCTCTAGTTTCTTATTCCCACTTCCCCCCACCTTCTTTCCTTCCCTATTCTCAGAAGGAGCGTTTTCTAGCTGTTAAAGCACAGGACTGAAAAATCAATGACATGTTCTTTCCTCCTCCATTATCTCATTTTGTTTTCTTGGCCAAGTTTTTAAATTTTCTGCACCTCTGATTCCCCATTGGTAAAATGAAGGCCACTGTCATGTGTCATAAATATCTCACAGTAGAACTGGGGAACTTTAATATTTGAAAAATTATTTGAGGTCCTTCGTCAGAGGCATGATGGTGGTCTCGCCGTGTAAAGAGTATTACATTACCCTGGGACCTGCATTTTGGGACATAATGTACAGCCAAGAAGAAGTTAAGCCTTTTCTTTATCATTTGCCAGACTGAATAAAAGTAAGCTTTCAGCAAGAAAAAATAAGAATCAGATAAATTGTTCTTCTGGTACATACGATCTTTGACTAAACTGATTTTTGAAGTGTTAATGGTTACATAGAATTGGGCAGTTACAGCTCTTCGTTACCAGAGGTGTTACAATGGGGTTTGATAATGCACCATGACATAAAATGCAGAGATCAATAGGTTATTGTATGCTGCCCTATATAAACCATCAGTCATTTTCATGTGTGGAGGTGGTTTATAGAAGTGTCTCATGAACCCCAGCTGCTGCAGATCTTTCTGTTTATTTCACACAATCCTGATTATAAATGCTGTCTGCTTAAAAATAAATCATTATCAGTGGTTGATATAGGTTAGCAATTCTGTAGCAGCCCTCTAGTATTTGGAAAGACACCTTCATGGTATTAAAAAAACCAATTGGAAATCTCCTTCAGTCTCTACAGTTCTCAGTATGTAAAACAAACCTGTAATAGTGTGGTGAGTTAGTGCAGGATGCACAGAAGACAAAACTGTCCATATGGTAAAGGCTTTCTAATGAGGCTGTGAATGTTATTTTCATTGCTCCAGGCTACTCTTTGCAATAAAATACTATGGACTTTGTGCAGGGTAACATCATTAAGTATATGAATATATCTCTGAAATGGGATCTTTTTCTCCTGTTTTATCTACTTAGGGTTTTAGCAAGGCCATTCTGACTTTAGGCTGAACTGCCATCAATTTCTCCTGCAGATTTTTAAATGCAAATTTAAACTTCTACTGCCTTTTGACGGATCATTTTAAATTCTGAAAACTCCTTTAAAATAAATTACATCTTGTCTTTTTGAGATAACCAATGATCTAAAATATATTCTCCACCAACTACAACCCTACCTTCCTGTTTATCTCAAATCCAGTTCCAAACCCAAAGAAGTTCCAGAAAACTTAGAGGTTCATAATCCCTATTTGCCCAAAATACATTAACATCTATAATTATTGAGCCAGATACTGAGATGAGTTGTATTTTTAGCTTGTAGGGGAAACTAAGTCCACAAGAGATTTGAAAAAAGCACTAATACACTGCTAAGTGCTTATTACCCTAAGGTAAAACCTATCCATAGGAAGATTTACCATGATGAACAATGTAGTGTTCTACCTTTTTTTTTTTAAGAAAGAGTCTACAGGTATGAAATGAAAATGAAATTATAGTAATAGTATTGCTTTAAAATATCTTTTCTCTCAGTCTCAGATATCAAAGGTATATAACTGATGACACCTAAAAGGTTTACAGTTTGGTCTTTTAGAGATCTGCTGTGGCTGGTGGGGACCAGTGGTCTAAGCCAAGGCTTGCTTCAGGTTGCCAAGGTGATATTCCAAGAAACACACAGATGGAAGGCACCAATTCAGTGCAGATTTGCTTGACAAAAGCCCTGCAGCTCTGCAGTACTCAGCTGCATCCCTTGGGTTTACCCACACACCAAATATTGTGATAGAACAGCATGTGGCTTAAGTGAGCCCCATTATTGTAAAGTCCTAAGGTCTTTGCTGGTGAGTTGAACGGAGCTCCTTCCTTCACTCTGGCTCTTGGCTGCTAACACAGATCACGGCTGACTCCCAGAAAGAACTCAACTCGTTATTCAGATTGACATTCCTCACCTGGGATTATGGGTCTTGCAGTCACACCTGCTATGTAAATCCTAACATATGTGCAGTCTTTCCAGCACTAAGGAGTTACTTGACAAACTCCTTCTACTCCTGAGTGGCATGGACATTTCAGTCACAAAGCATTGCTATATTTATATTCACCTTTTTTTTTTTTTTTTTTAAAGGGAAGGATGAGATGGAAGATTCCTAGGATAAGTTTACACTTCTCAGGTTGTTTTCCATTTTTCTACAGGAAGGGCCATTTTGTCATAAGAGAAATATAGTTTACAGTACAATCTGTCCTCCTTCACACATAGGTCTTACTTGTACCTGCAGTCCTGAGCTGAGGAGTTGCACTATACAGGAGACAATTTCAGCAATTAGAGAGCTGTATGAGTGATAATAGTCAGCCCACCTGCACATTTGTTTGCAGCATTCACTGCAAACCATCAGTTGGCTGCACTCCCACCCCCTCTTTTTTGCTTTTTCCAATTTCATTGCAAAGTTGGGGAGATCCTCCAAACTGATCAGGTGAAACCCAGGTGACCTCTCTCCTGTGAAGGCTGCCAGTTTAAAAATGGTGTTTTCACTTTCTGCAGTTCTGAGGACTACCCAAGACAGCAGACTGGTAGGAAAGGTTACTTTGCAATGGGCGCTCTTCCTTTCTCTTCCTTTCCTCCAAAAAAAGTGCTAGCCATTTCCACTGTTGTGCAGAAAGGCTTTTAGTGCAGTATTCAGGAGGCACTTGAATTCTTGTCCCACTGATTAGAGCAGACAGTTTGCCATCTGATTGCATTCAGAGTTGCAGCCATCTTGCTACACCCACTCCCCCTTACACACACAAACCTGACAAATTCATGCCTCTTTAGCACCATGAAAAGCTGCCTGCATGCACTTAAATAAAAAAAAATAAAATAATAAAAAAAAAAGGTTGCTTTTGCATCATGATAAAAAGGAGAAAAGTACAGCACTACAATTTTTCTCTCAAAAATGTGTGCCCCTATGTATTCCTTCCAAGTGACTGGTGCATGAAATCCTGTGTCACCTCAGCTGTACAGGATGCTACTGATTCACCCCACACTGGGCCAAAGGACACTTCTGAGACAGAGTCAAAGAAGCGGGTATTTGCTTTATTCAGTGCGCTGGGTGTGGGGGGATCGCTCCTCCGAACACACACACCCCGGCACTTCTCACAACACAATATTAAGGGTACAAGTCATGAATATGCATCACATTCTTTTGGATAAGCATGGTTATACAAATTATTTCTTGGAAAACATTAATATCATCAGCATGCATGCCATGCATGCCCTGTGTAAGCAGGTAGTAGTGTTGAGGTAGATTCCTGGAAGCAATTCAGGCTGAGCATTATCCCCTTTAGCTTGACAAGATCAAGGCGGCTTTGACATCTCAGATTTTTGTAATCAGCATTTACTGTCTCTCACTAGCTAACTGTGCTTACATGAGTTAACTATTGATTACCCCCTTTTCACTACACGAGACAAGCATCATACTGTGGCAACAAGGCTTGCTAGGATCAAGGGCACACTCTTCTCTGGCTGGGAACATCAGCCACGGCTTGGCAAGTCAGTTGACTTGCCAAGCCATGGTTCCACATCTTTAAAATGGGGGCAAATAGAATTTTTCCTGGGGACTTTGGTAGAGTTAGCACCACTGTAGGGTTGCCACAGCACTCAGAAATTGGGACATAACACATTTATCATTTTTATACCCCTTCTGCCCTCTGATATAGAAGTCTCTGTCAGAGCAGCTGCATAAGCTCCCAATGGACCCCATTAAAAAACACATCTGCATGAAATTTAGCAACATCCCTGTTGCTGTTCTTGATGCCAGGGAGAGAGCAAAAAGACGCAGTGATCATTGTGATAGAGGATATGACTAACCAGCTTCAGAGAGGGAATGTCAGTTGGACTGTAAACTTGGGAGATGCAATTCTGAACACACTATGTGGCTACTTCTTAAAAGTGCAAGAAGTAAACACAGGACAAGGAGTGTGTGTGAAAGCTGCTGGTAATTTTCTAAATTTTTTGGGTGTGAACACCAACACTGCCCAGTTATAAGCCTCAAGTGCAACACTCCCACACACATATACCACAGTGAGGGAGAAGATGGAGTAGCGGGGTAAAGAGAAGCAAGGAGTCATTCCAGCTGACGATGCTGAAAGCTCATGTGTCTTTACAATGAAAGATTTCTGCCAAAACCAAAAGGGAATCTTGGGTTCATACCCCTTTGCTATCCTAACTAATGCACTCTCAGCTGTGTTGGTTCCCTGCTCAGAAAAGAAAAAAAAGGTGAGTTAACTCTAAATACTGATGAAAGTCAGACCTCACTAAAGCCAGAGTGTCTGGGGAACCATCCCTGCGCCAGGCTGCCCAGAACCCTCAGCCTGACCCACCCACTTCAACTTTCCTTGCCTACACTACTGAATAGACTTTGTACAAAGGCTGCTCTCCCGTTCTCGTACGGCCTAGCCACTCCCTCGGAGCACCTGAACATAGAATCATGGGATTATTCAGGTTGGGAAAGGCCTCTTAGATCATCCGGTGGACTCATTATCCTAGCACTGGCAGGCCCATCACTAAACCACGTCCTTAAGTGCCACATCTACACGGTTTTTTGAACACATCAGGGGACCGTGATCCCATGACTTCCCCTGGGCAGCCTGTTCAATGCTTAACCACCCTTTCCGTGAAGAAATTTTCCCCGATATCCCATCCAAACTTCCTCTGGCACAACCAGCGGCCGTTTCCTCTCGTCCTGTCGCTCATTTCCGTGGCAGAAAAGACCTGAAGTGATTACGCCTCGCACCCCGCGGAAGTCTGGCAGAGCAGAGTCGCTTCTTCCCCAGACACCGCCACACCCTCCTCGAAGGCATCTGCTCAACACCTGCAGGAAGGTTTTGAGTCCATTATCCCGCAACCCTGTGCACCTAAGTGGTGCTTGCCAGCCATAAACCCCACCTGCCGCTGGCATCTTCCCGTTTTAGACACTTGTGTATTGGATTTCACTGGCTGGAAGGCAGGCAGAGGAGTGATGGCAGGGATGGAAGGGCTGCGGGGGAAAAGGGTGTCCATGGCTGTTTCTGCATGTCCTCGTCCTTGGGTGAGGTATTCCCCCCGGGTCAGAGTAGCTCCATCGGCCACGGGTGCTGCAGCCCACGTTCACGAGTTTGGGGTGATTCGGGAGTTTTAACGTCGCCTCTGGAGCTCGCCGCCCGCGGGGCCGGAACTCTCTGTCCGGGGCAGCACGGAAGGTTTCCAGCGGCGGACGCGGCAGGGCCGGAAGGCAGCTGCGGCTCCGCCGGGGTGGCGGCATGGCGCGCTGGGCGCGGCTGGGCTGGCTCGGCGGGCGCCTCTGGGCGGCGGCGGCGGCGGCACCCGGACACAGGTAGCGGCACGGCTGGGAGGCGAAGGGATTGCTGCGGGGAAGAGCGGGGNTAGAATCGCCTGGGTTGGAAGGGGACCTTGAAAATAATCTAGTTCCAGCCCCACTGCTGTGGAAAGAGGCGCCTTCAGCTAGACCAGGTTGCTCAGAGCTGCATCCAGCGTGGTCTTGAATGCTACCAGGGCAAGGGCATCCACAATTTCTCTGGACAGCCTGTTCCTGTGCCTCACCACCCTCACAACAAGGAATTTCTTCCTGATATCTAATCCAAGCCTATTGTCATTAAGTTTGAACCCATTCCCCCTTGTCCTGTCACTACATGCTGTTGTAGGTAGTTTTGCCTCGTCTTGCCTGTAAGTACCCTGCAGGTACTAGAAGGTGAGGGGCACCTCAGCGGCCTCTGTCTCTGTGCGCCGTCTCTGGCCGCCGCCCTTTGGAGAGGCCTCTGTGTAGCTGGCAGTGCCTGGAAGCTTTGCCCATGCAGAGGTGGTGGTGCCACAGGTTACTGCTGGGGCACTCCAGCCGTAGAAATAGCCCCAGCCTGCGTGGGAATTATGGCAGGACAGGCATGTTTGCATCCAAATCGTCTTTGCAGCATAGGGAGCGACTTGACCTGCCGTGTTTTGGGTCACCTCGGCCTGCTGGCCACGTGCATTCACTACCTGAATTATTAAATACTCCTTTGGTGATGTTACAGAGGACTGGGGAGCATTGAAGTTTTTCTTAGCCCTCATAAAATTTGTGGTGGGAGACTGAGCTATTTAGCAGCATATGTAGAATTAGAGTTGTTAGGGTTGGAAGGGAGCTGAGGAGCTAAGTTCTAAGCTGAGGTTTAAATTCCTTCTCACAGTGTGGCCAGCTCTGAGGTCAGACCAGGTTGTTCAGGGCTTTGTCTCTTTGGGCCTTTGAGCCTTCAAGGACTGAGTGTGCAGCATCTCTCTAGACCCCAGTGCCTGTGTTTGATTGTCTTCAGGCTGAACATTTTTTCCTTATGTCAAATCTGAATCCCCCTCTTCAGTTTATATCACTTCTCATTCTCCTGGCTTACACCTCAGTAATCATGGCCTGCCTCGGTCTTGTAAGTAGCTTTCTCACAAATTGTTCCATCCCACTTGTGCATGGGACTGTTCTCCTTCGTGAATTTCACTGGATTGCTTGTTGGCTTGTCCCTCTCGCTGGCAGAGGGACACCCTTGAGCATCATCCACTGCTCCCTTCAAACTTAAGAAGGGCGCGTTCATCCCCTGTTAGAGGTCACTGATAAAGATATTAAACAGGACAAATCCCTGAATAGACTCTTGAGGAATTCCGCTTGTAACTAATGTTCTAGTAGAGTCCAAACCATCAGCTGTGACTCTTTCAGCCTCATGATCCTGCCAGGTTTTTGCATGCCTGTTAGCCCACCCATCCATGCCATAACATCCCATCTTAGATAGAAGGATGCCACAGGACATTGTTTTAAAAAAGTCTTCCCAAAGTTAAGGTAAACAGTACCTACTGTTATCTCTTTGTTCATGGAGAGAACTGGGGGTTTTTTATCTTAATAGACATGGTTGGTTAGTTTGTTGTTGCTTGCTCCCCTTTGGTATATTTCAGAATACTTAGTCAAATGACAATAAGGTTGTTTATAAATAAGATGTAAGATACATGTTTTCTACTGATAAGACACTTAAAACCTTTTCCCACCACTGGAAAGGGGGCAGCTGGGCTTTGTAGTCAGACACGTTAACAGTTCAACATGGTGGCACGAGCATCTTTCTGAAGAGAATGTGGAGTTCCTCAAGAAGGTAACTGCGGAGGAGTACAAAGCTCAGACAACTAGCAAGCTGTGCCCTCTGAAAGATGAGCCATGGCCACTGAATGAGTGGACACCAGGTGAGAAAGTATCTCTTCTGAAATACCAAATTCATGCTGAAATTATTATTGTTGTTGCATTCAGTAACATCAGGATTGTGTCTTGTGAAGTATTCTCCTTTTGGCTTTCACATCAATCATTCAATACATCTCCTAGTAAATAAGTAAATGTAATATGTTATACATGAGTTCTTTAAAAAGCATTTAAAATATGACAGGGTGTTAAGAACCTTTTAAGAACTTTCAGTTCTTAAGTTTAGTTTTTAGTCTAGCACTTGGCCTGTCCCATTGCTGCACAGCAATAAGATAATAAACTAAGAAGTCATCCAAAAAGTCTCCCTAGAATTTCAGGTATATGAACTTGAAAATGTTGATATTGCTGGACTCTGAAGAAAAAGTGTAGCATATAATACATCCCACTACTGCTCTGTGATTACAAGTTCTTATGGACTAGAACACAGTATTAAGTTTTTGAGCTTTTGAAAGGGTCACATAGTGGCAGACTTGACAAATTGCCTTTGCTTTACAGATTTGCGAAGGTGGGGTGGGAGGAACCTCCTACTGTAAACTTTTCAATGGTTAGTTTGGCTCTAATACATGGGCATTGTATTTTCTGAAAAAAAAAACAAACCCAAAAGCAATTGCATTTTTTATCAAACACAACTGAAACATGTAGAACTTTACTGCTAGTGGGATAAAAAAACCCTGGCTTACCTACAGGAACTTAGTGATGTTTTCCCTCCTTTAACTTCTTAGGAAAGATCAGAGTTAATGGGACTTTATTAGATGAACTATTTCAATTATTAAGTGTGAAGTTACATCCATGCTCTGTTTTGATCTCCAGATTCCATCAGAGTTGGTGTTGTTGCAGTAAAACTGGGAATGATGCCAATATGGACCAAATCAGGAGAAAAACATGCTGTCACATTACTTAAGGTGAAATAAATCATAATGAATTTCATTTCCTATACTGTATTCAGATTGTAAACCAGATGTTTCAAGCAAAAATGAAACTTAGTACTTGTACAGAGTAGGAAATCCTGAAAGAAAGTAAAGGATTTTTTTGCTCCTGTGTAGTGCACCATGCCCATTCTGTTTACATCTGAACTTTCTAGGAGTGGTCTGCCTGCTTCCTCAGGTATTCAAATGCTGAGGAGCTGAGAGTAGTGTTACCTCGGTGATACAACAAAGCTGGGATTAACTATCCCACTTCACTTCTTTTATTTTTCTACCTGCAGGCACCTTGGGGTTAGTTTCACCTTGGTTTCTGAGCCTTTGTAGCTCTGAAGCTGCTTCTTCATGTTCTCTGGCAGCTGCTATTGTGATGAAGCCTTTTGCTGACTGGTTGCTGCCATATGAGGAGCCACTGCTGTGAAGGTCATCAGGTTTACAGGGCAAAGGAGCAGGAGTCTAAAATGTGGGCTCTTAGTGAATGCTTTGCATGCTTACAATAGGGTTTTTGCAGATCTTGCATGCAAAAGGTGATTGTAAAAGTTTATTCAATTTCTAGAGCATTTATGACATTAACTAATGTCATACAGTTTGCATTCTACTAAAGTTTTTTTCTAAAATAAGCCCTCAGTTCATTGGAAAAGCAATGTCAGTGGTAAAAACATAACACACTCTCTTACTTGCAGGCTGTATCTTCTGTTATGAAAACTAAGAGACTAACGTAGTTTCTTACTGTTGTCTTAAAGTATACACATCTGCTTATACTCAAAACATTTTTTCTTTTCTTAAGGTTCAAGACTGCCATGTCTTAAGATACGTTTCAAAGGAAGAGTCAGGTGGAAAAACAGCTAAGCTGCTTGTTGGAGGCAAAAATGTGTCTCCTTTTTCTGTAAGTGAATCGCTTTGGCGTCTGTCGTGGTTTAACTTGGCCCAGGTTTTTCTAGTGGGGGGGGCCACAAAGATGGCTCCTCTGTGAACTTCTCGAAGCCTTCACCATGTCCAGCTCTGAGATGATGGACATGCTGCTGGCCAAGCCTGGGCCAATTAGAGATGTTGGTTACGCCTCTGTGAAAACACATTTAAGAAGAAACCAAAACAATGGGTGCACGCACTTTTTCTTAGCCAGAGGAGGAGGACGAGGTGGTGAGAGTATGTGAGGGAAAACAACATGGAGAGACCAAGGTCAGTGGAGAAGGAGGGGGAGGGGGAGCTCCAGGTGCCGGAGCTCTACAGCCTCTGCAGGCCGTGGTGAGGCCCACGGTGAAGCAGGGGGTGCCCCTGCAGCCCACGGGAAATGCTGAGATCCACTCGCCCATGCCGAAGCGAGTGGATACCCTGAAGGTGGTCGTGGTCCAGAGGGAGTCCTAGTGGAGAAACAGGCCTTGACTTGCACCCTGAGACTGAACTGACTGCACCACGCTGGGAGTGGGTGCCTGAGAGAGAGAGAGTGGTCCAGCAGAAGTCCGGTAAAGAGAAAAAGCCTGCCTCGGAGGTCTTTACCCTGTGGAAGATGGACCCCACGCCGTAGCAGTTTTGGGGAGACTGCTTGTCTGTGGGAGCCAGCATCACTGCAGCAGTGTCGGGTGGGCTGACGCAAGTGAGACCCATGGCTACACAGAGGAAAAGAGCCTCTCCCCTGGGCAGTGGAAGATGATCTGGATGATGAACTGACCTATGCCGCCCCCCTTGCTTTGTTCCCTTGTGCAGCTGCTGGGAAGGAGGGAGCGGGGTGGAGAAATGGTGGCTTTGAAGGGTTTATTTTACTTCTCATTTACTCCTTTGACTCTGTTAGCAATAAATTAGATCACTTTGCAACTTAAGTTAGTCCTATTTTGCCAATTCGAGTGCATCTTCTCCCGGGTTTCCTTATCTCAACTCATGAGCCCTGGATGTGGGTGTGTAAACTTGTGGAGCCCTGGCATTTGGCCAGGTTCAAACCACGGCTGTGTCACTATTGCTATACTTTCTCTTATGATTACAATACAAAAGTAGCATAAGTAGACTTCTCTGAAAGATTAATTGTCAGACAAGTGTGCTTTGGTGATCTTTTGTCACATTCACCTTTCCTTTTCCTAATTCAAGTGTAAATTCTTGGTTAAGAGAATAGCAAGAAGAACTTTTTGAAAGTTTTGTCCCTTGATACTCTAGGAGAGTGGTGGGTTTAGGAATTTGCTTTGATGTGCAGTGTTCCATGCTGGTGAAAGCGTATGAAGGACAACTAGCAGTGTAGAAATGCGTGTTCACCATGTCTGTGGAGATGCAGTTGAGATGAGGACTTCAAGATACCCAATTTAATGGCCTGTTGTAAACTTACCCAGCTTCATTTGTTGTTTACAAAACTTGGTGCTCTAGCTTACTCTTCTGCACTGTTTTTTTAGCTGTAGTTCTAATTTTTCCCCAGATCTGTTGACATTGTTTAATTTGCCTGTAGTTCTGCTGATAAGTAAGTTTAAGACTTATATTTTCAAGAAGACAACTTCACGATTATAACTCATCAACAGTCATATCAAAGCCACTCACTTGTTTAGACATGCCAGTTTCTTGATGTGGAATTCCCAGATATCTTCAATGACTGAGGTTGTCTAGCAGAGCTGTCATTCCCAAAGATGAGTTACAGATCAAGCAGGAACAAAGTGTTCCCTCAAAGTGTTGCAGTTTCTGTGATGCATTATTTCTGTAAAATAGAATCTTTTGTGTCTCACAGTGTTCTGGCACTCATTTGTCTGATTTAGGGAAGTAAAAAAATCCCGGGGCTAGTGACTGCTAAGCAGGTTATCTCAATTCGTGATAATGGCTTTTTGAGGACGTAGATTTCCCTTTTTCAAACAGATGATTGTCCCAGAACCTGAAAATTAATCTGTGTACTTGTTTCTGCTTTAGTGGAGGTGAGGGAAGAAGAACCTTTCTTAATTTGATAAATCTGTTGGCTTTTTTAGTATATTTTACTGATTTTGAACAGGCTTATACTTCAGGGTACCATTCTTTTATTCAGTGAATTTATACTATGTTTCACTATCACAGCTTGTACTTTCCAGGTGTCTATCCTGTTACTTTAGTCCATTTCCACTTTCCAGATATAAGATTTTTCCTGAAAAATGACAGCTGTGTTTTTTCTTTCCTGTTACTTTGGTCTAAGACATGTAAGAATCATAGGAATAATAATTTTCAAGTTGTGTTTTGCCCCTTAGACCACTTACAGTTGATCTTTTCATGAAGATGATGTTATCAGTAATTCAGTATGTTGTCAGAGTTAAAACATGCCAGAAGTAAAGAGGTATAAAGAAAACTCCTTTTTAATCAGCTCTTTTGAACTAAGAAAATTTCTTCAAAGAACTCTTCTTCAACTCAAGGACTTTTTAGGAGTGTGAGTTATGTTAAAGACTTTTTCTTGGGCCTAACTTTTCCCGACTTAGCTTCTGTTAATTTGGTTGAACTTAGACTCATTTTAATAAAGAAATTAATTAAATGTCCTTTGAGCAATCTTTGGTGAGGTCCTGGCCTGAGATTGAACTGTGTATTATTGTTATTATTATTGTTATTATTGTTATTATTGTTATTATTGTTATTATTGTTATTATTGTTATTATTAGCTCTGTATTATTATTTTTTATATCATCATTGTATAAACTAGATAATTCTTAAGGAAGAATTTGGGATGCTGATTCTGAGCAGTTTTACTTGTTAAGGTACTAACAAGTTATGTATTTCTGTGGTTTAGCTGCAAGTTTGGATCATTGGTTTCCTGTGTTTATCAGCCTTTTTATGTCTTTCTTTCTGAAGTGTAAGAAATGAGAATTTAAAGAAGGGTGAATAATACTTTCTTATAGTAGCATAAGTGATTTATCTTTTGTTAATTCCTCATAGGAACATCTGTCTTCCTCAGATTCCTCACAGCTACTGATTTTTAATGAATTCAATCAAATGATTCCTTCAGGACTTTTGCTAACAAAGAATTTCCCATATTTCTTTGGAGTGTCAAATTCCTTTAAAACTGATAAGGAGTATTGCATTTTAGCAACATTTATTTTTCCTTTTTAATTTGATGTATGTCACTCTGTTATAGGTGAACAGATTTTTTATGATTTTTTAATGCAAAATTGTGCTCAAAAGTATAATTCTGTCAGTGCTCAAACATTTTTTAATCAAAAATATTTTATATGTTTCCTGTAAGTGAGGGAATATTGATCATTTTGCTATAATACCGGAAGATGCGGTTGGTGTTCTTAAAAATTAAGAACATCTGAGAGCTCAGTGTTCCCCTCTTCAATAGTGGTTTTTAGGAAGGGTTTGTAAAGACTGCAGGGTTTTATTGGTAAAAATACATCTCTCTGACATGACTGAGGAGTAGAGGGCAGTCCGTGAAGAGGAGGTGCTGTTGCAGTAGAACAGTGCAAGGCTACAGCCTAGAGTAGGAATCTTGAGATGTGAATTTTACCCTGTGACTTCACCGTGCTTTTCTTCAGCTGTGGTCGCTCTTTCCAGCCACCATGCTGAGCACAGGGCTCCCCTCGCTGTAGCTTAAGGCAGCAGTTTTACATAACTGGAAATAAAGGATTGATATACTGGCACTTAGTAGAAAGGCCATATCTTTATTTTTCATTCTCACATATGGTTCTGCAGATTAATATAGGTGCCCTCCATTGATGCCTCAAATATTTGTGGTCTTAGGAGAGATTTTGTTTGTAGTTGATTTTTTTTTTTAAAAGGTATTTGAAGTATTTTGTACTGTGGACTCAAGTTTAACAAATCTCCGGTAAAACACTTTTCACTTTCAAAGACTTTGTATTCGCAGTTTCTCTTTAAAGATAGGTTCATAAACATAAAATTTCTGTGTTTTTTCTAAATTCGAGATCTTGCTTCCTCATTCTTCATAAAACTTCCTCTGTTCTTCTAACACTTTTCAAAAAAGTTTTGAAAACAAAAGAAAGGGCAGCATGCAGATTTTCAAAACAGTGTTTTTAAATAAACTAAGTAACATTTTTAAAGTTGACCACATTACTTGATCTTAAAATACACAAATTTTTGAGAGAGAGAACTGCACAGAAGTTTTGAGAAGCAAACATCAGAGATGAGATTATCCAAGTGTGACAGTATTGTTAGATGCTTAAATTGCTTTCTACAAGAACTCATTTGAAGGAAAATCAGCTGCATCGCTTTTTTTCCTGTGGCCACAATTTTTCTGCATCACTGTTCCTGTTGCTTGGTTCCACTTCAGTGGTTAGTTGGTTTGTGAGTTGTCTTGTTTAAAACAGCTGAAAATAAGGGCTTTTGTATTTGTCAGACTCATCTGAAAAGAAGATCTCTGCTGTAGTAAGTCAGCAGTGGTTTGACACTGAGTATACTTGCTATATCTTAAAAATACATGAATCATAAACTTGTCATTAATTTTTCTCTTTTTGCCCAGAGACTCAAAATATTTTTCTGTGTAAAGTTAAGCATTTCTAGAAGTTTCTGCAAGATGAGAATTTGTTTTCTGTGGTTTTGTTAGTTAAATAAATTGTATTTATTGTGGTGTGGAACTAAGTCATCAGAAGCTTTGAAAAAGAGAACATATTTTTAAATTAATGCAAAACTCTTGTAAGCCATGAAAAAAATCTAGTATCTTTTATCTACATTCTGAATGATTGGTTTCCCTTTTCTGGTCTTCAGTATCTTCATATATGTCTTGTTTATATTATGTAGCTGTAGGGTAACTACTTGACAGAAAATAAAAGGCAGACACAGGACTTTAAAAATAAATTTTATGGAGACATAAAATGCAAGCCTCAAGATGAAATTTTAGTATGATATATCTGTTTCTCTGAGTGATGTTGGCAGTCTGTAATCATTTTCTGTGCTAGGTTGATCCCTGGGTATTTTAAGATGGCTTCTTTTTTATGGCTGCTCTTTGTTACAGAAACGAGAGTCGGCACATGAAATTTTTAAAGAAGCTGGAGTGCCACGGAAGCAGAAAGTTACAACATTTAATGTAACAGATGATGCCATAATTAAGCCAGGTAATCTTTTTGAGCTACCAAGCATGATGTGCACAATCATTTAACATCTGCCACTTGTAGACCTGAATGAAGTTATGATGTGTATTTCAGTTTTGTTTTTTTATAGAAATTGCTGAATTCTTTGTCATTAAGTACAAGCTAACTTTTTCATAGGCAAAATTACAAAATGGGTTTTACTTTTTTGTTGATGAGATGTAGGATTTTTCCTTTTTCCTGGATACTGTGTTTCCGTTGATGAGAAAATAAATCCAATCCAAATTTATTAATCTGAACATTGAGTTAAGAAGTAAATATCTGTAACCTTGACTTACTTGTTGGGCATAAATATGGATACAATTACAGAAAGTTCTGTGTTTATCTTTAAGAGAGGGACACAGAATTTTGTGGTAATGTTTCTCTGGACCCTGAAATAGCAGTTTGAGTTTTGTTTCTTCTTGCTGCATTCAAAAGCAGGATGATGGCCTTTTTTTTCTGACAGCTTGCAAAGTAAAACACATTAAAACATGTTTATAACAAACATTCTCACAAAAAAATCAGTATTGGAAGTTTAGAGATCAAATGAAATATTTTAAGCTTCTAGGTTTTATTAGGTGGTATATTTAGGTTGCTTTTATTGTGTGGTTTTTGACAGTTACAGGTGTTTTCTGAAGAATTATGTAGGGTAGGAAATTCTAATGTATTGCATCTTTCCTTGCTGTTAGTGGAGCTTTTTGCAAGACCTTTTTAAGAAAGTGCAGTAACTGATAAAAATCAAATGTGACATGAAGAGGAAGTCTGGACTGAAAAATAGAAGCAATAGCTTGAGATAAAGCAGAATTGCAACTTTTTGATAAACTGGTTTTGCACTGTGTGTATTTTGTACATAACATCCTTTATGTGCATGATTTTGTGTCAGGTAACAGTTATGTTGTCCCAATATGTGGTTTATGTAAATATAACATGAAATAATATGAGGGCTTTTATGCCTGAGACTTATGAGAGGTTTACATCATTTCAGTTTGCATTTATACAGATTTGAGAAAGCATGAAAGTAATTGAAAAAACATGAAGCAATTAAAATTTCTTTTTTTTTTAATGGATGTATAACAGACTGGAAACTGCAAAATGCAGCCACATGGATCTTCAGATTAAAGTTCATTTATAATGAACTAAGTTATCAGTTTTACTTTGTTGGGTTTTTCTAAGCTTGCACTTTAATGAAAAAATCTCTGAAGACAAAATCTAAAATTAATATTTTGATGCTGCAAGTACTTAAAGAATTAGTGTAATTACAGTGAGGTGGGTGATGTCACTGACCTACAGTTACAGGAGCACTGTTTATAAAGGTTAGTGTGTAGACAGTTCCCTGGTTAAAGCTGTACTTTTGCCACAGTCTTTAGTTTGGAAACATTGTTTTAATAGAGGAAGCATTGCAAAACTTTTTTTTTTTTTTGCATTCTTAACCCCACTTTTTATAGTACATGGGGAGTTTTTGTGGTTTGATTGGATTTTTTTAGCTTGGGGGTTTTTTTAAACCCTCCACCTTGTGAAGTGCTAGTAGTGCTAAGTGTAGCATGTTCTGTTTTCTTGCTAAGCATGTGTATTATGAGTCTTAACTAATTCGGTGCTTTGGGGTTTAGTGGTGTATGAAGGGCAAAGTATCTGAGTAAAGCCTTAACCCTTCCTTCCTACTCATCTGAAACTGGGCTAGGACTTGAGAAATGTGCTTGAATAGTAAAGACAAAGCATCTATTTCAATTGGTGAGGTTCATAAAGAAGAGCAAATAATACATAAGTAACAGGTTTTGTTTCCTTTTCCTGTGACTGTAACCTACCCTGGAAGATAATGACTGGGCAGTGGTTTGAGGATGTCAGCACTTAGTTGAAAATGATCTCTCCTCTTCTTTTGCAGGTACTCCTTTGTATGCTGCTCACTTCCGCCCTGGGCAGTTTGTGGATGTTACTGCAAAAACGTAGGTTCCTGAGGATTTAATGTGTGTGGTTCATCTCTCAAAAAGACTGGTTGATTTTTTTTCCCCCCGCCCCCCCTACTTTTTCATGAACACATGGCTCACAAAAGCTGAAATACAGTTGCAAGGGTTGTGACAGGAAATTGATGTCCAGTCACTCATTGGGTCAAAAATATCAAATTATCTTTCTTGATGAGGCTTCCTCTTGATTTTGAATGAGGCAAGTAGATAATTGTTACTGTTAGGGTTGTGGTTCTGTCTGTGTTGTCTCTCACATGTACATGATTAGCATGGGCAAAGAGATCTATAATGCAGCATCTCTGGTATGCAAAAATGTGGAATAAATGCTGAAAGGCATCAGTTCCCAAAAACATTGCTTAATTTTGTTTTGTTGAAGAGAGATGTGGACTGAAGGGATAGCAAAAAGATAGTGAATGCATTTAGCACTGCAACAGAGCTGTCAAATTCCTTTTTATGTTTTCTCTCAAATTCCACCACATGTTCTTGCCAGCAGTGGTTAATAATCTTTTACTTTAATGTGGGAGGAATGATTTCCTCTCAGACCACTGTGAATGCCAAATTACAGCTCAAGTGGTAGAGGGTGTCAAAAGAAAAACTTGTGACATCTTGTGGCAAAGACTGATCATGGCTTTGTAGTATTTCTGTGATTTCCCCTGACCAGGAGAACTCCTGTATGTGTATTTCAGTGTTGTGATACAAAGATAATATTTTCCATTAAATGTTTTATTTTCTGTGCAATGGAGATAGTACCCAGCTGCAATTGTCTCACATATGTGTAATACCTATAAATGTCCAATACTATTCACAGGGTTTTGTATGTATGGGGAAACCAGCCATATCAATAGAGCTGAGTATGCAGTTTTAGTAGTGCTACACCTCACTACATTTGTGAGGGCACCCTATTGAGAAAAGCAGTTCAAGGAATTGACTGGAATGAGTATTTTTTTCCATGTTAGACTTCCTTATGCAATACTTAGATCTGGCATATTACTTATTCTGCTTCTAAATTGCATTAAGTAAGCATCCTGTAAGGGACCATAGCTTGTTTGCAAAACAAAGCACATGGTCATTAGGAATACAGTCATTTCATGGAGATTAAGTGTCAGTCTTTGTTAATGCAGGAAAGCTTTGTTTTTCTAGGAGTTTTTCAAGAAGTAGGATAGGGATTTTTTTGGCAGTGTAGAAGATGTTGGTAAACAGCCACAGGATATTGATTTGTATCTTGCTTTGTGTATTTGAAAATACTAGCAAGCTGAAAATAGACTGGGTTCTTGGTCCTGTTCAGTGAATCCATCCTGGATTGTAATTCATTATTTCTAATATGTTTTCTGCAGATATTTTTATGATCCCATTTCAGAAATTAGCTGTGTGTTTGTACTGCTGATTTGGTAGTATATTTCTTGTAATCCTTCTGTATAGGTGAAGGAAAAATTCTTTAGCTAAAGAGAAAGATCAGATGGGTTTTCTGTCAATGTGATTCTCTAATCATTCCAGTCTTTCTATATAAAAATATTTCTAACCTTTTTCTGTGGCTTGTTCACATTCTGAATTCTACTTTTAGAGTTTCTTTTTTCTTAATTTACACTTTTTTTGAATGCTTCATTTATCATGTTCCCTTAGCTCTTGGGCAAGGATTAAGTTATTTTATTACATTTCAGTTTTTCTTTGGGTCTTTTATTTCCATGCAATTTCATCCAGTAAAGCCCCATCCAACCTGGGGAAGGACCTGGAGGGAAAACCTGGGTCTTCCTGATTTAAACCATTATGGACTTTCAAAACAGTAATTCCTAAAAACCATACTGGTCAGGTAAAGTTTTTAGACATATTTTTACATGAACATGTACTTTACATTTTTAAGTTTGATAGTAATTTTGTTTTAATGGAGGAAACAGCAAAGTGTTCAGTGTTAGAAGTGGATGAAAATAGCAGTGCAGCTGATAATAGCATGATTAATTTGAATTATTCCTTTAAAAAGGACAGAAAGAAAGTAATCTAATGTCACCTCAATGAAAGATAAAATAGTGGAATATAAAAGATATATCAATCTTTTACCAACACTTAATTATTCAGATGAGCAAGATATCCTTTTGAATACTTCCTTCTGCCAAAATGTAAATCAAGATATGCTCCTTAAAATGAGCAAACTTTTCTTAGTTATCATAGCCTGAGCAAAGTACTTGCACTACATTTCAGAAGTCTTGGTTAGCCTCTTGATTTGGTTACCAAAATGTAGAGGAGTGTTTTATGAATGTCTTCTTTTAATTGTCCCTACAAATGTTTTTCTTAAAGTCTTTTGAAATGTTTTGATTCATTTCTACCTCTGTAAAGAAAAACACTTTCACAGGAATGAGAGGGTTCAGTTAAAGATTTATGTACGCAGTTTGTTTTTATCTGAAATCTCATAATTGTTTAGCATATTATGAGTGGCTTTTAGAGCACTGACAGTAGACAGTGTGTCTGCATGCTGTCAGTCTTCCATAGTGCTGAAATATTTTCCTTAGTACTCATTTTCAGCAATTTAAAAGCTCAATCCTTAAGTTTAGCCCTGCTATGCTTGGAGGTAAAATGCATAGCACTGTCCAGAAACGCTTCTCTCACAGGCTGCACCTCTGTGACGCTGCCTTGAGTACTGCACCCAACTCTGTGGTCCCTTGTAGGGATGGATGGAGCACCTGTCCTACGAGGAAAGGCTAAGGGAATTGGGTTTGTTCAGCCTGGAGAAGGCTTCAGGGTGACCTAATTGCAGCCCTCCTGTACCTGAAGGGAGGCTGTAAGAATGATGGAGAAAGACTATTTACAAAAGCATGTAGTGCAGGACAAGGGGGAATGGCTTTAAAGCGAAAGAGGGTGGGTTTAGATCAGATATAAGGAAGAAATTCTTTACTGTGAGAGTGGTGACAAACACCAAAAATTTTGTCATTCCCAAGGAAAAGCCAACAATAGTTTTGTTGGAAGTGGGCTAGAATTAAGTGGTGATTCTGGAGGGTTTATGGTTTACTTAAGTTTTGCTCAGTTAATGGTGTAATCTGCACCTGAAAGTTTGCTCAAAGTTATTTAATGAGATAGTTGGAATACTTTTTCCCTGCAGCATCTGAATAAGTCTTTTAAATTAACTACATTTGAAGAGTTACTAGCAAAATAAATTGTTGTTTAATTAGAGTGCTTTATTCCAGTAGCTTTCTAAACGAAAATTGTCTTATTAGGTACTGGCATTTTCCTTGTGTCAAACCTGGATAATGAGGTTTTATACAAAATTAGGTGGTTGACCTGAACACCTGCTTTCCTGCAGGTGAGACCAGAACAACTGTAATTAAACTCTATTTTTAACTCTACAGAAAGATTATTTTCCTTTTATTTAACTCTTGTGTGTCTTAGTTTTTCATATCATCATTGCTGCCTGTGATTCCTTTCTGGGAATCAAGTAATGCTTCACTCAGTGAAGCCAAGTAAACTAAGTCACTAAATTGCATCTGTTAAAAAACAGGGGCATTATACATTTCAAATCTAGTTTTATAAGTCTCATGCATGTGGGGTTTTGTGTTCAGATATGGTGTCTAATGATACTGTTATTGGAACAAAAATGTATACCCTTGCTTCAAACCAAGACAACAGTTCAATGATGTCTTAGCAAGGTATCACAACAGTGTGAGTCAGATGTTAAACATTCTACTTCACTGTATGTTCTTGTTTATCATATTTCAGATATTGTAGACAACTTGAGCCTTTCTGAGTGGATTCTAGTTATTTATTCTGTTAAATTAATATATGGTACTGGATTAACATCCTGCTTTGTCAGACCTTAATGGTTTTGAAAATCTCAACTGGTTTAGGTTGAATTTCGATAATAATTTTTCTTTTATTGGTGATACTTGCTGAATGTATCCACACTTAGTAATTTTTAAGAAGGGCAAAGGGGGCAATTAAACAACTTGAAATTAAAAAAGTGTTACTAATAGCTGACACCTGGTGTCTGTTCAGATATCAGCGAGAGTATAATCTTACATATATTCTTTTTTTTTTGGCAGAATAAAAAAGTTTAAGAAAACTGTAAACTGTAAACCCTTCTCTGGTTTTCCATATTTCTTGAGCAGCATGCATCTTGAGTTTTCTTCCTTGTTTAAATAAGATAAATACTAGTTTCAAAAGCATTTTGCTTTTCATACAATTGGAAGAATGTAAAATCTTTGCATTAGAAATATAGATAAATTTTGAGTAATGGAAAATTTACTCATTGTATTTTGTTTTGCTTACAGTGGAGAAATACAGTGGAGAAAACCACTTGTCTGAAAACAGATCTTATTGACATCAGCTTAGGCTGGCAAAACACTGTTCTTTAGAATGCATGAGGTATATTGGCTGAGCTACTGACTGCCTAGTTGACCAGTTCTAAATTTTATTATAAACCAGATGTTAGTAGTTCATTTCTTTATTTTAAACTTTACATTCAGTCTACATAATCCCATAGTTCTTATTCTGGTTCCAGCTTTATTTGTGATAGAATATGAGTTGAGTAAGAAATATACACTCTGTAATTGTTTTTCCTCTTGACATGTGTTTAAAGAACATTATACATTTTTCATTCTTTTTTAAAATCAAAAACTCCATAATGAAAAAGACCTATAGCTGCTTCTTATTTAATTAATCAAAAACTGGTTTTATTTTAGTCATGATGGTTGTGTCATGTTGAATAGAAAATTAATGTTCAAAAAGTCATAAGGTAAAGTGTCCTTGTAGGTAACTGAGTGATTTTTACAAATGAAAAATGAAACTAATCTAAAGCATTATTGAACTAATACAATGAAAAAGCCTTGATCAATAGTAAAGCATTGTACAATATGAAATACTCTTAATTTCTGCATTGCGATATCTTTTCTTGACTTTAGGAAGAATATTTCAGAGGCTGAAGATTTGTTTTCATATTCCAGATCAACAGATGCAAGAGAACTTTCAGGTTTACCAGAGTGCTCTTTTTTTTAAGTCTGGTCACATTTTCTGTACATTTCTGTACAAGTCTTCAGTATTGTGAAATCTGAGTCTTTGTGCACAGAAAATATGTGTGTAATTGGAAAGACCAAGAAGCAAATGAAGATACTCTGTGGCATGAATCACTTAACACTATCAACTCTATCTTGTGATATAATCACTTCTTTTTGAAGATATAGTATTTGATGTACTAAACTCTTTTTTTCAAAATACGTCTCTTGCATGTATTAAGTATTTATGGGGTTTTTTTTTAAAGCACAATTTACAGTATTCTAAATCGTTCATGTTAAAAAATGAGCTATCTGAATGAAATATTGAAGTGGTTTCATGACATCAGAGATTTATTCTTGACTAAAGTTGTCAGTAGTGTTTACTTTTGAAATGGTAGCTTTCTATGGTTATGTGGTTTTCTCTGAATTGCAAGGACATTTCTGCAGCTAAAGAATTTATCATGCCCCATCAATTAAAGAGAGAATTAATCTGCTCTCTCTGGTGACTGGACAGCTGCTGTTATGCAACCTACTTGCAGTTTGTTTTTGAGACTTTGCTAAGTCCATCTTCCAGCTGCAGATGCCTGAAGTCTACTTGAAAAACATGACCAGTAGTAGGAAGTTTAAAAGAAAAAAAATAGCATTTTGGCAGAACAGATACGAGTTTCCTTATAGCTTAGTTTTTGCATGTATTTCATAGTTATTGATCCCTAGCAATATGCAAATACAGAAACACACGAGTTTTGAGCCTCTCTCAAAGTGTATTTTTCAAACCATTTTTTACAACTATTACTGTTTACTACTGCAAGCTTTTAAAATAAGCTGATTCTATCAGAAACTGGTATTACAAAGCCTTGCATCCTTTGGATTCCTGTCTTGTGCTCCTGATCCCAGGTAATCCAGGTCCTACTTCCCACAGATGCCTTCATTCAGCTTCCTCTCGTGGCCCCAACCCCCTCCATATTCTCACGTCCCACCACTGTCTGCTGGCCTGGAAGGACGTGTCTTGCTGGTGACAACCACTTGCATGACTGGCCAGCTGGGGGTCAGAGGAAGATATCACTACTTTAATTATGTTTTAGCTTTTCCTTACCTGTAGGTAAGGAGCAAAAAGTAGTCAGGAGCTTCTAAACAGTAACTTTTTATTCAAACAATTTTACATTTCTTTGCCAAATTTAACTGGGATTGACCCATAGGTTCTGAGCAAGGAAGGAGAAGACCAGGAGACAGACATCATGGCTGCACAGCTCTTGTTCCCTTACAGTTCTGTATCTTTAGAGAGTCTTTGTGGCTAATTTTGACTGGGTTGATGTGTTCAAGACAACCAGGACAGCAGTTAGACGAGAATTACTCAAGTGGGAAGAGGAACGAATCTAGTTTTCATGAATGTTGGTGTTTTCCATGTTTGTATGTTCTCTAGTTTTTCGTGGTAGTGCTGAGCAGCGGAGTCAGCCAAGTGCAGTTCCTGTATGGAGCGTGCTCTGTGCATGCTCATACCCAATTTTAATTTAGATGCAAAATGCATATATGTTTTTATTTTTAATGTGAAGTGCATTAGCAGAGAGAGGACTTCTGTAAATCAGAGGAAAAGGATCCTCTTGTTAAATCATAGAATCAGAGGATATTCTGAGTTGGAAGGGATCCACAGGGATCGTAGAGTTCAACTCTTTACGTGAAAGGCCCATACAAGGATGGAACCCACAACCTTGGTGTTAGTAGCACCATGCTCTAACCAACTGAGCTAATTTCAGGTTAAATCAAATAATCAGTGCAGCCGTAAAAACTGTGGTCAGACTTTTACTTTTGGACACAGACAATGCCATTTAAACACACACATTAATTGGCTTTTCCTTTGTGTGGTGATAAGGCGATTTTTCCCATTGAGTCTGTCCGTGCAGTAAACAGAGAATCCCAAAAGCAGTAATGCTGTCATGTGGCTCAAAGATGAAGGACATGGATTCTGAAAATATATTTTATTTGTTATTGTGTTTTAGACCTTATTTGTTAGATGAGTACAGATCAAGGGAATTACATATTTTCACTATATACAAAACTGTTCTCAATAGGTAAGTTTCTTGTAGTATGGAAATGTTCCTTCCAGGTTAGACATCTCTTTCTTGATGCTTAGGCCTGACATTAAGTTGTCGTATATGGTATATACCATATATATTATGGTATTATTTGGTTTTTTGTTTGGGTTTTTTGTTTGTTTGTTCTGGTGCTCACTTGGTGACAGGCTCATTACAGTAACTTTTATTGAAGACAGTCACTGCTAGGAGCATTTTATGTTAGTATTTTTGTCTATTTGACTCTCTTCTAGTGCTTCTTATTCTTTAAAGCAACTTGTAAGCATTGTACTAAAATATGTTTATGCTATAAAATACAGGTTTTGTTTAACTATATTCTTCCCTAAGCTGAGCGTTGTTAAAAGTAAAAATATCATGAGCCTGACTGAAATTATTGGTTATTGCTAGAAACCTTATGTCTGACTAACCCAGGTTTGTTTCTTAATTATTTTTCTTTCCAGAATTGGTAAAGGATTTCAAGGTGTCATGAAAAGGTGGGGATTTAAAGGTCAGCCTGCAAGCCATGGCCAGACAAAAACTCACAGACGACCTGGAGCAATATCTACCAATGTGAGGATTCTCATTAGCCATTAAAACATTCCGCAGTGTTTTTAGAACTGCTTACTAAAACTGGACAAATTTACAATAGCTAGCTGCTACATTTACTCTGTGCTAGCAGAGAATCTCAGCTTTTGCAAAGGAAGTTCAGAAACCTGTATAAGGAGCAGTGTGTTCTCGTAGGCCTTGATTTATGAATATTCTGTATTGCTGGTGAGCACACATATTTTAACTGAGCAAATTGTCATATTTTGTGATATAGTGAGAGGAATAGTCTTAGTACTTCAAAGAGAATTGTAAGAAGCTTTTATCACAGCATTTAGAGATTGGAAAGGATTTGCCTGTCATTTTATACTGCAGATATTGTACTGTTCTTTGGAACCCTGGTTCCTTTTGTCACCTTGCCTGGCATGTGTGGCTGTTTAATGAACTCATCTCCATAATTTTGTAGGGAATAATTCCCAAAAGTGTGTAAGCTTCTGTGCATTTCTCAACAGTCATATTTTTACAGCAGTCATAGTTTTTACATTTCAAACTATAAGTAATATTAATATAAAGGCTCCTTGAGCAGGTTAATTTTAGACTTTGTCTTATAAAGGCTGCACAATATTTAGACTGAAGTAAGAGGATTTTTTTGCAAACTAATTAACTGATTCACAGTACTGAATGTTAACTGTAAATTTCGTAAAGAAATTAAAATAAAAATTTAAAAAGTATTAATAATGCTCAAGAGAATAGTAAAAGCAAAAAGGCAACAGTCAATGAAGCTCGAGTAATTAAGAGTGTAAAAGCATGCATTACTGATTTATAATCCTTAATTTCAGCTGGAAAAAGAATTCTACACCTAACACTTGTTTTCACTGGAGAATGTAATTATTTCAATACAAAACACTGTTTTAGCAGATGGTATTCATCATTACAAAATAACCCCTCTATACTTTTTTTTAAACTAGAATTTCCTGAGCAGTAATGCTGGATGTAATTTCACAAAGTATATGGAAAGAAAAATAGTACTGGAAGTAGGTGTGATGGAAAGGAAACAAGGTGAAAGGATGCAATAGGGGAAAAACAATGCCTTGATAGTACTTTCCCATCTAGTGTTGGCCATCTCAAACATTTTTGTAATCCAGAACTGTTCAGTACAGAATCCTCTGCCTAGAACTGCATTGAAGCTGAGTTCCTGAAAACATGATTTTCGCAAGAATTGGAAAAAAAAAAAACAAAAAACATTACTGATGAATAACAGAGAGGTGCAGGATACAAATCTCTTGATAACAGTGTAGAATTGAAAATTATTGCTCTTCTTCCTGCGTTTTTTCCACCACCTTTGTTGTCCAGTTTATATCCAGCCAATCAAAAATGGGATACAGAAACTAATGAATAGCAGGGAAGGGAATTAAATATTCTATTCTCGAAAATACATGCATTAAGAAAGATCTGATTCATATCAATGCAAAAACTTATGGATTAGGGAAGGAGAGAAGCTATAGTGTGTTTGTGTGTATATGCATATATATATAAGTAAAATTTTTGTGATTGAGGTCAAGTGTTTCAGAACACATATAGCATAAAACCTAACCTCTGGTAGGAGATATTTAAAATGCTAATCAGTATTAGATTCTTTCAATATTACATGTTTTCAACATTGGAAATATCAGCAGATTTTCTCTGGTTCTCCTCTTGAGTTTGTAAGTGTACCTCTTGCAGTTAACATGGTGGTTTTGGCCTTGTTTTTGTCTAGAAAGCTGCCAAAGTTTATCGCGGAACAAAAATGCCTGGTGAAATGGGTAACATCTACAGGACATCTTTTGGATTAAAGGTGAGTTCTGAGTGTACCAGTGTGTGTATGAAGTGGTGGCATTGCTAGGCAGTGGTGTACTGTCTGTCATCTACCAGAAGCCAGACAGCAGTGTCTTGAAGTAAGCAAACTGGAAAGATCAGAGCAGCAAATGTGTTCTCCTGTTTTCTTGTGTGTAACAAATAACTTATCTGAACATCCTTTTCATTTTTTCTACCCTGGGAACTGGGATTTTGGGTGATACTTTCACATCTGATATGTTTTTCACTGTGTCCCTTTTTCCCTTCTGCTTTTGAAGTGGGAAAACAATGAGGCTTTTGGTGACTTCAGTTAATGTTTTCATGCCTATTCCACTTGTTAATACCCAGCCTAAATCTGAGTTGTTTGAAGCTCTAACTTGGTCATGGCCTTTCACTTTCATGTGCAAAAACAGGGTGATAGTTTCTCTCCAGGTTATGATTTTTACATGGCTGCAGCAGCTCCTGGGCTTTAAAAGCTACTCTGTTTTGAAAGGCAACCTCTGCAACTTGCACAAAAAGCATATTGACCTCTAGTTTGCAAAAAAGTGCTGCTGTTGTTCTCTGTTAACTACAACTAGTTTTTTGTAGCAGCAAATGTGTATGTTCAGTTGAGCACCTCATTGAATTAAAAAATTAACAAATGGTCACAGTAATGTTTCCATGAGGACATTTGTTTTACTTTGTCACCTGTGATGTTTTTCATTTTTTTATGTTTTTCAACATGTTGCTGTTGGAGGGAAAAGAGACCTGGGAGGTTTGGTTGGTGTTAGACTGAACAAAGAGCTGCTTTGCCAAGTACAGCCTGATCACCAGCTCTTTGAAACTTTTCAGACTCTTGCATTAGGAAGTTCTGCACTGAGAGTGGCATGTGAGTGAACTTTGTCTCACGTTTAGGCCTGTGCAGAACATTTTTCTTCCCCAGAGTACCGCAGTGAATTAATCAGTTTGGGCTTTGCTGGACTACTCTTTTACAAACTGGGAATAGTCTCTAAACAGAGCTCAGTGTCTGATTTTATTTTTTTTTCTGTCTCCTAGGTGTGGAGGATCAATACAAAACATGACATTATTTATGTAAATGGTTCTGTTCCAGGTCACACGAATTGTCTAGTGAAGGTATGTTTGCTAGGTTATTTAAAGCATTCCCATACACAGTATTTAACAGTAGCAGTTACCTTTCCAAGAAGCAGTTGAGGTACAGGAAGAGACTGCTGGAGTTCACAATAAAGATCTGAATTCCCTTTGGATTCAGTATAAATGTGTCAGTGTTATTTCCTTGGTAGTCTACAGAATTGATTTCAAATTTTATGGAGATGGTTTCAGTTTTCCATAGACAACATTGGAACAGTGAGGAGTCTAGTAAGTGGTATTACAATGTAAATAATTCACATCAAAGCAACAAAAGTGCTTTTTAAGGGTCATTTTCAAAATAGGTTTTTCTTTCTAATTAGGTGTATTCTATGTATCTGCAAGCACCAGTTACTTGAAGAAAATTGTTTGCTTTCTGATTGAATAGAGTAGAGGGTGTCAAATATCTTACATATGAAGGACAATAAAGATTTTGATATATGTGTGCCTGTATATCTGACATAGTTTTAAATCTTCAAAAGTATTGTAAGGATTTAAATGATTCAGGACTTGAAAAGTTAAAGAGTTCATCAAGTTCAGATGTTTTCAAATAGTTTGTTATCTTCTGTTTTACTGTGGACATCTTGTTTCTGTTTCTTATTTGTGGAGCAGAACTCCGTAGCTAGTGGACTTTATGTACAGCAGCACTTGCTGTCAAATAAGTTTTTTACCCGCAGAAAAATGATGTTTCTCTCACTGGAAATAAGGCCTTATCTTCTGAGTGAGGTATCTAAACTATTTTATATTGTAATGTCCAGCCAGAACCTGGCAATACATTACCTGTTTCTCTTCCGAGATAGTGAAAATTGGTTAAGCGATGTCCAGAAGTAGTTTTCAGGACAACTTCTGCAAAATTACTGAGCATGACATCTATTACATAGAATTAAGGGTGTAGTTTGGCTGGCTTTTTATCTGTATGTTGGAGTTAATGAGCTTTTCTTCAATTGTGTTCAAAGTATTTTTTTTCTAATCCCGAGGCACAAACCTGGTTGCTCTATGTCAATCTGAAAAGTGGGAATTTAGTTTAGGATGTTGGTTTTAAATTCTAACATATGTATACAAGCAGCATAATGTAGCTGAAAAAATCAGAAATACTTGATGCCCAGACTGTATTCTTTGATATTGATAATTCTCTTAAGCAAGAGTTAATTGTTGGAAAAGATTGTGTCATGCTGTTAAAATCCACACTTGGTGGCAAATACAGTACACATCTCGCATTTTTTTTGTAAGGGTACAATATCTCACAAAGCCACTGAAAATGTGAATACAGTACCTGTTTCTACCAGATCATAATTTGTATTCTAACTAGACTCAATAAATTAATTTTTTTTTATTTCTGATTTTGAATGAGTTAAGAAAAGAAACACTACACACCTGTAATATATATTGTTTTTAAAAACAAAGCTGTGTATGTTAATACTGCATGTTGTTATGTACAGCATGGAGATCTCATTTAAACAAATCAATGTCCCCTTACTGATCAGACATTGCACTCTCTCCTTGGACAAGAACATATATGCATTTTTTCACGATTGGGTCACTTTCACCTTTTTCTTATACTTTTTCTTTACTCAGATGTTACTCTTGCCTAGGCTGGAAAGCATCTCCCTTAACACGTTGGATTTACTGGTTTTGTTGTGGAAGCAGTCCTGCTGTTACTTTAAAAAATCGTTGAGGCAGCAGTACTGTCATAGCCAACAGCCTTGTTGACAGGAGACTGCTGGGCGCAGCCACCTGAGCATATGTGATAAAACAACCATGTTGACATCTGTGATGTGAGGAGGATAATGGACATTGACTGCTGTGGTAGTCTGCTGCATAGCATTTGAGTGCCTGTCGTGTCCATGAGTCATTTCTGTTCAGTTCACTCACCATAGATAACAACTGGAACTTCATCCTAAGACCAAAAGTTGAAATGGCTCATTTGGTTTTATTTCAAGTCAACTTAATTCATCAGTATTAAGTGGTACAAGGTACTTTTCTGACTGCTTTATTAATCCTTATACATGATGTCTATAAGATGGGAACTTGTATTCATTATATCTGTAAGTTAACTGTATTTAGAACATTTCAAATCATAGTTATCTTCAAGTATACATTTTGGCAAATGCATTTCAGAGTTGCAGCTAATACCAGTAATGAGGGTTGAGGATCCATGAGAAGAGTGAGGCTTTTCTTCCCTTACAGCTCCTTGCTTAAGATAATAAAGTATATGAAAGATCTTGACCAAAGTGCTCCAGACTCAAACTTCCATGATGTTTAATAATAAATAACACTGTTTGAGATTAAGACACAGCAGTAGGTGTTATTGCTGTTAAGAAACAGATTTCAAGAAATTGCTTCCACCCATAAGAGGTTGGAGGACTGGAGGATTGGAGGCATCAGGTAGTAAGCAACAGTTCATTCCACTTCCTTGAGCTTGTGGATCTGTTCTGTGGTTTTTTTCTTGCATAAGCCATATGAATTACATTACATTCATCTTTTCCCTCATTTCTTCAAATACATCTCTGAAGAGGAGAAAAAGCTTTGATTATAAAATCAGGCAAAGCAATACTATTTGTTTCTCTAATTTCTGGGGTGTTTTTCTCCATTTAATCTTTCTGCACTCATCTGTGGTGGTTTTAGCTTGTCCTGTGCCTTTCTTCCAGGATATTTTCTTGTATACTTAGAGACATCAGCTTTCTATATATTGATGTATATTTGTTTGGATCTGTAGTTGGGGAGAGGAATTATGGGATATTAGCAGCCATAATTACTGTTCATTCCGCTAAATACCTGCCGGTAATTAAGCAGGACTAATATCGAGGGAATTTGAATCCATCTGTCTTGGAGCTCCAGAGTGAAATATTGCATAACACTTTCC
Organism: Dasyornis broadbenti; assembly: GCA_013397935.1. Lineage (NCBI taxonomy): Eukaryota > Metazoa > Chordata > Aves > Passeriformes > Dasyornithidae > Dasyornis > Dasyornis broadbenti. The sequence goes on along the minus strand of VZRN01004515.1, from coordinate 96,269 downwards.
TCTTTGTGTGCCTTGAAGAGGAAGGCATTTATGTTCAGTACCCACTTGGTGTTGCTTGGTAACCATTAAAACGAGAGTGCACCTTTAAAACATATATTTATTTTGTATGTTGTATTTTTGGAAACTTCATGCATCAGCACTGTATTCAGACAGAGATGAAGCACTTAAATTTTTCAAATTTTGATTTCAGCAGAATAAAACTGCAGAATACTAGGATTGATGGATTTATGGTTTTAATTAGGATGAGCTTTCAGTTGATACTGCACACTGAAGTATGCAGGTAAATAACTGACATAAGTAATATTTCTAGCCAAGTGGAAAACTAATGAAAAAACCTTACTTTAGCATGGATTTCTTTCTCACTTGCAAGGTCTGATAAAATTAAGAAACTTTAGCAGTGTGCTAGAATGCATAGAGTTTTTCTGTTACTCTTGTAACATTCCTGCGTAAGCATTTGCAAGTTTGTGTGTCAAGATAGCCTACCTCAGGAAACACCTGTTTCTTTCTGGTGTATCTTCTTAGATCACAGGGCCTGTACCATCTGTGATAATTTTCTCTTGCAAAAGGTTGTGGCTCTGGATTTCTCTCCCAGGTATATTCTCAAGAAGTTCTCTCTTCTGTCATTCAAGAGATACGCACAAAACTTAATTCCCTTTTAAAGTAGACACCTTATAGTGGAGGGGGTGCTGTAATATGGTATATTATAATTCAGGATGTTATAGTTTAACTTTGATAGTGTTTATACCTGTCCTAATTTTAAGGAACCTGATTTTGTTTTCAGTGTTGATCACTTTGAGTATATCACTTGTAGTGAAAGCAGAAATTTTGACAAATCTTGTAGCCCATAGGAGTTACTTAGCAAGTTAAATACTGAACTGGCCTGTTTGTATGCTAGACCTGAGTTAAATTGAAGTATGCTAGTTGCTCTAGTATAACGTTCCACTTGAGCTAGCAACTTAAGTCTTGGAACTACTAATTTTGTTCGGCTTTTTTTTTCTTTTTGTTTAAGAGAAGTCTGTAGGGATTTGCATCCTACTTATTTTGTATCACATTTCCCAGTATTACTGTGGTGTGTTTCTAGCAGTTGATGCCCGAGTTGGGTGTACTCTGCTCAAGTTGAGAACATGCAGGAATAGTGTGATGCCTTCAATTCTTTCATGTTCCCTGTCCTGTGTCTTGGGTCTCATTGATAGAGTTGTGTGGAGGTTTGGGGATTTTTTATATGGTTGGATTATTTTTTAAGATAGAATAAGGCTGGTCAGAAATGGATATAATTCTTGGGTTCAGTTTTTTTGTCGAGCTTCAAAAATAGCAGAGAAGTTGAGTTAGGTAATGTATGACACCTGAGGACCTTATTTCTATTCATTTTCTATATTTAAACACATTTTTCTGTTTAGCAAATAGCTTGCATTCTTTGCTGTGGTTGCTAACACAGCCTGAAGGCCTGTTAAACTAGAGATGTGAGTTGTGACTTAAGCACCAGTTTTTAATTCTTGTTTAAGACCATATTAAGCCTTTTGTGGTGATAGATTTCCGAGTTTGTATTTGTTTATCCTACCCATTATGCTGTCAATATAGGGGACGTGCATATGTGCAGTTTATTAATTGTCTGCAAAACCCTTTGTGACTGTTATAAAGATTTAGTGGCAAAATCTCAACCAGCTCCAATGTCAGCTTTCTCTAGTATTTTTCTTAATAAAGAGACTTGTCAGAGAATACACTCTAGTGTATGTACCTACTATATATACTGTTCATCTATAGTACAGTCTACTGGAATACATAGCACTATTAACACAGCAGTTGAGTAAGCCAAGCATTTGTGGTGCGAGTTATACAGCAAATGCTTTTATGAATTGCAGTAACCATTTGGACTATGAGCTTGATTGCTTCTGTGGGTGAGAGCCAGATTCACTGGATTTTAGTAAGACAACATGAAAACATACTCCTTTATTAGTGATGTTCTCAGAAGGTTACTGGGAGAACAGGAAGAGCTGTGCTGGGTCTCCTGTACTTCTTGCCTCTGTACATGCTTATACAGACAACTGTAGCTGCTGCTGCTGCACACCATTGAACCCTTTTATACTGTTGTGAAATTACTATTCAGGAATCTGAGGTAATAAATACAGGAAGCCTTTGGTATGCTGGGCTCTTCATAAATGTAAAGGGAGTAACATTCTCCTGAGAAGACAGGTAAATCATACCATGTTTTAGTTACCAATCAATACTTTCAGGTGTAAAATGAAATTGAGTTCTTCCTTTAAATAGGAATGATAATGATAATACCTGGTAATATAATAATAATATCTAACTTTTTGAAATGTCTGGGAGAAAGAGGTTAATTCAGTTTGATAGTGATGCTCTAAGCTAGTGATTTTTTGCTTTAAATTGCATTTGAAAGCAATGAATGTAGAAGAAGATGGAAAAAGAGAAGTAGTTTCACCAGTCAAAAGAAATACTGCATCAATTATACCAATAAAAAGAAAGAGCATATCAGAAGAAAGTTATTTTAACGTCAGATGTGGCCTGTGCTTCTGGGATCTGTCAAGCTTCTGAGAAGCTTGTAAGGGGCAAAATGAAACATTACTGTACTCCTCTGAGAGCAACAATGATCTGTTGAAAATGTTTATGAGAATCTTAAAACTGTTTTAAGCAGTACTATCTCCAAAAGAGATACTATCTCCAAAATGCCCTTTGGCATTCATATGTAATTCATACAATCTTAAGTCCAGACAGAAATCGTAAATTCATTTAGGTAAACTAATGCAAGACTAAGATTAGACTGTTGGATTTGCCTTCAGTTAAGAGCAGATGTCTGGCTCCTAAATGCTGTCATAAGAAATTATTTCAACAAGAAAGGGAAAAACAAACAGGAGGAAAAGGAACGTTTCAATTTCTTTCATTTTTCAGGTGTCCAGAATTGCCCATAATGACACAGCCTATATGTAACAGCACATATTATTTCATTAGGAAAATAATTTTAAAAATAACAAAAATTAGACATGAAAAGCATTTTAATAAGATATTTATGAAATGAGTAAATTACCTTCATAAAATCATTTATTCTAATCTTCCTAATACTAACTCATGTAGGGACCATGGCAGGTTTTGCTGTTGATAGGGAAAGCTTACGGTGTATAATAGGATTAGAGAGTAAAGGTGAAATTAGCAAGGGAGATAACACCAGTGAAGTGACTATAACATGTTTTCATACAGTAAAAGAAACATCCACAGTGTATTGAAAGGGAAAGATGACATCTCTGAAGATGCCATCCTTCGGGTGCCATTGTTGAAGCTGTCTGACTCTGTTTCTTCTGAATTCACTTCTGTTGGAACTGTTGCAGCAAAGGTCTGTGGGCTTGGACCTCAGCCTAGTTCATTCCTTCCAGATGCGTAATGCAAATTGGGAACAACAGGTCTAGCAGTTTGCAAGTCCCTAGAGAACACTTCTGTAGAAGAGGAATAATCTGCTTAAAAAGCTACTTAGCCATCCTAACAAGTGCGACATGTTGAGCCCTTCTTCCCCTCTTTCTTAGCAAAAGGTTTGCTTTTATTTATCAAGCCTGCCTTTAGAAAATTATTGGAATGTCAAATTTATTGTACACGCCATCTGCAGGAATCCTCATGGACTTTGGGAAAGGTTCAAGTAATAGCAGATATGAATCTGGTAAATATAGTGCTGTCAGAACAGAGCATTCAGTGGGCATGAAATTGTTTTATTTAATTTTTGGCATAAATCACGAGTGTCCTATGTGAGGTCTTTGACCAAGTAAGAACAAGCGTCCTGTTTTTTAAAAGTCCACCAAAAACTAAGTGGAAGAGTTTATCTTCTCTATACTAAAATTTTATCTAATCTATTTGCACTTTTTTTTTTTTTTTAAATCCACTTGAGTATAGTGCCTGAAAGGGATTATTACAGCTCAGGAGGAAGAAGATCATGATGTAACAATATAGAAAAGAAGAATTTCATTTTAAATCAAATTTCATTGCTCAAGAATTTGTAGCACTTTTTTTTATTTAGAGATACCAGCTTTCTATCTGCTACCGCAGACAAACTGCTTTTTGCTGATAATTCTAGCTACTAATTTGCTTCAGAGATTGGAGTTTCAGGGGCTAGATTTTAAATCTTTCCACATGTAGAGAGGTCAGCAAAGGAATTTCTCTGTGGCACCACAGTTCTTGCAAATTAACTGTCTTAAAAGCTCGTGTCAGACAAACTTAGGTACTGATTCCTGAGTGAAGAATTTTAGATGTTTAACTCTGCAGTCACTGAATAGCTCTGCAACAGCCAGAGGGATTGAATACAGCACATGCACGTATCTTTGAAAAATTAGTTGCCATAATTAGTTTGCATCACACATACAAATGCGTGTCTTGTTTGTTGAAGAGGTGATTACACTGCATAATACAGCTTGGAATGTCATGTAGGAACTTACTATGGGAAATAAGCACAGCTTAAACAAGCTATACTTCTGTTTTAATAACATTTTAAAATATTAAACAATGAATTCATATGAGTTGGTTTTGATTAACTGTAGTGACAAATTCTCTTTGGATTTTTTTTCTTTAGTTTTGCTGGTTTTTAAAATCTCTTTAAAGATGAGTACAAAATGTTAAATTCAATAACTAGGGTTGATGTTAAAGTAACTGATGATTGTACATGGAATTCTTTAAGCAAGTGTATTGTGAATGCTGTTGGATTTTTTCTTATGCATGCAAGCTGAGTTCTTTAAATTCTGGTGTATCACTGTCTGAAAATCTTCTGTAAGATTTATTAACCCCGCTCTCCCCCTTCCTGCTTTTTAGGTCAGAGATAGCAAATTGCCTACTTACAGACACTGCAATAAAAACCCTCCATTCCCTACATTTTTTGCTGATGGAGATGAAGAACTGCCAGAAGACCTTTTTGATGTGGAGATTTTCCAGTTCACAGATCCATCTGTCACATTCGCATAATGTTCTTCGCATCTTTGAAAACACACAGTTTTGTTATTTTCATGAACATTGCAGTGCTGTATAAAAGTAAGCCTATGAATCGCAGTCTGGCCAACTGTCTGAAACACATCAGGTATTGCCACTGTGGTCAGGTAATCAGATTTCCCACTGTCAGTCTCAAACCTGTACTTAAAGCAACAGGTGAGTCTGAGGGACAGGTTGTAAAGCACACCAAACTGTGTGTCTTCAGTGACCTTTTGTCCTCTGCCTCAGGCTGTGAAAACTTACACATTTCTTGAAAACTGTTGTTTTGAAGATGGTTCCAATTCATTTTCTGAACATAAACAAACTCTGTTTCTCTTTTGTGTAAAGTATACTGTTCAAATCTGAAAAAGGTTCCAAGTCTGCCTTGGCATCTGAGGTGGGGGGATCCATGAAGAATGATCCAAAATAAAACAGGAAAATGCATACCTTTGTAGCAGCGTGAGCTTGTTTTGCTTCTCTCTCTTCACCAGAACTCTTTTTCTCCTTCTGCCTTTATGTTGTGGTGAGTTTACTGTAGCAGATACCCAACAGATTTTCTAGAGGGAGGGTGATGGTGGGCATGTGTAGGGTTAGGGGGTGTTCAGATGGGAAATGTTCAGTAGCAAAGCACCACTAAGACTACAGGGACCACCTGTTTGTCGCCTTTGCTAACAGCTTGTTCTGAATTCACAGAGGGTCCCTTGAATGCTCTCTGGAGAAGTCTCTCTGCATCTACGATGGTCTCTGTATTGGATTCTTAACGCTGTTACAGGAGAGCTATTTCAAAGAAAAGAAGCCATACGTGTCTTAATATGATAGTGTTCGTTTTTTTCTTTTACGCCACCTTTCCATAGTAGCTAGAAGCATTATGCCCCTTCTACTTTTCATTCTGCATGATTTACTATTTATAAATTTGATCTTTTGGATTCTGTAAATCCTCTCACGTACAGAAGTACCTGCGTAACTCTCAGTGTTGTCTGAGCACTTACTCACAAGCCCTGCAGTAGTTCAAGAATTTGCATATACTGTTACCATTAATACCCTGGCAGTGCTGTCTACTCGTCTTTGCAGTTTCATCACAAGATGTGAGGTCAAAAGAAGCCACAGGTTTATGGAAGTACATTAAGGTGAACTCAGTATCAGATAATATTTCAGTATGACAGGAAAATCAACAAAATACTTCAATTCCTGTTTCTTTGGTAAGAGAACTTTTTCCTTTCTGGCATAAAAAGTGAAATTCCAATGTTCTGATTATGTTACTCCAGGGAGTGACTGCAGTCATTCAGGGAATGCTGTAGTTAATGTTTCCTTCCATCTGTTCAGTTTTAAAAATTGTGTTGAAGCCAGTATTCTGTCAGAGTAATCCCTGCAGTTGTGCTTTTGAAATGAATGCTAGGTGTGAGCTGTATGCTTTTTCGAGGTGCTGCTTTTTCTGGTCTCATTTTACTGAGATGTGCAGATGAAACCTTTTCCATCTTTGTTTATAAGAGTGCTTGAACACCAAAGACAAGAGCTATCATAACTCAACTGAAGACTGATGTCCCAAAGTATTTTCTGTAGAGCAGATGCAGAGTGTGATGGGTAAGATCTGCTGATGCGAGCTCAGAGTAGAGCAACACAGATTGGAACATAAACATCCATTAGACCCATTCTTCCATCAGGCAGTGGAAGTCTTATGGTGTTTTCTGTTTAATTTTCCTTGTGGCCCCCATCTCTGTTTTCTGCTTTTCTGGGTAATGATGGGACTTTGAGCACAAGAAAGGCAGGCTGACTTTATTTCAAAGAGCAAAATTGTTCGTAAGTGTAATGACACCAAATGTTTTAAGCCCACCTACAAGTTTATTCTTAGAAAAGGCTAAGGCTGTTTAATAAACTATTTTTAGACATTATCAGAAGTGCTGGAGCTGAGTGAGTATATATGCTTCTTCAGCATGGCTGAAGGTTGTGGCTAATGGAGATGTGATTTTAAGAGTCAAATAATAGCAGACAAAATTAGGCAAATACCAAGTCATTGTATCTCTCATGAGCTAAGTGTCTCATGCAAAAAGATGTGTTAATTTTTCTGAAAAGACAATCCAAGGACTCTGTTGCAAGTAGATATGTGTGTTTTGTTGTTATGTCTGAGTAACGAAAGTTTAGCGCCATCAGGCAACATTTGCTCAGGCAATCAACAACAGCACCAAAAATAATTTCCTATTTTATATTACCTGTAGATTATTAAAGAAGGAGGAGCTGAACATGTTACCAGGAATCTGAATCCTGTAGGACAACATCCTACCCAGTGTTGGGGTCTGTTCTGCTGCCCGAGGAAGTAATTGTTGGCAAGCTCTGCTACCTGTGCCACAACTTGTGAAAGCTGCGATGTCATGTCCCCCAAGACTTCTCTCCAGGCTGAACAACCTCAGGTATCTCAGCCTGTCTTCATAGGAAAGGTGCTGCAGCGTCTGATCACCTTTATGGCCTTTTTCTGGACTCACTCTAGGAGTTAATTGCATGCCCTTATGCAGTGGGCAAGGCACTGAGCTGGGGTTTGCATGTCCAGGAGCTCATTAATTCCCCACTAAGGCTGTTCTGTTTGTTTGGGTTAGTGAGGTGTTTTTAACATCATGAACTTTGGAGGAGGATGTAGGGTTAAGCTTTAGCTATATCTGTGGCTTCATGGCATCACTACTTTGAAAAATAAACATTCCTCAGTAATAACCCCTCTCAGTTGTTCTGTAATAGTACATGAATAAATAGTGTCAAGCTTAAAATATAAGTTGAAGGTAAAAAGACAGCAGGAAGAGGAAATCCAAACACTCATGTATCACTTGACAACATAATCGCAGTCATTGATGATAAACAAGGAGCGTTTATTTCTCTTGAAACACCATACTTTCAAATACCATTGCTCTGTCATTATGTGAGACCGATAAACATTTTCGTTTGCTATTTTCACGTAGTGGAAAAATGTGGTTTGCTCTGTTAGCATGTAACAAATATTTTTCTAGTAGGATGACAAATGCTTATGTGTAAAATTCCACCTTCCTTACTGTTTCCTTGCTGAATTCTAGAAGTCCTGGACGATTTTGATGATCCTAGAGGCCTTTGCCAACCTTAAGACTCTGTGATTGAAAGAAAACTGATTAGGATGTAAACTGTGAGGGGGCTTGTGTGTAACGCAAACCCCAGTCAGAGGCGTCCTGCTGGCAGCCTGATGCCAGCTCCCCTGTAAGCTCCAGCACATGGGCTCCCCTGGAATGCCATTCAAAGGAAGTTGCTAGTCCCGTCCTAGGCTGTGTCATAAAATCTGGCTAATAGAGGGGCCCAATAACCACAGTGAGGACAGTGGTGGGGTTCATTAATTTTAGGCTTGCTATGTCTGCAGCTGTGGCTTGGCTTGGATCATTCTTCTCATTTATGTCATTCCCCCCTCTCCTTGAAATTTCATGTGGGAATGCCTTTGTTTCTTAACTGTAAACATTATTTGTACACAGTGTCTTCCAGTAATTAGCTCCTCTGCCCTTCAGTGCACAGGTAGTGCTTATTAATTGCATTTAATGAGTATCTGTCACCTGCAGCAAATTGCCCTGCTCTGTTGCACACCTTAGCATGTAGCATAGCTTAGTATGATTTATTTGTATAACAAGCTTGATGGCACTTAACAGCTGTAAGAACATGCAGGAATGCTGATCTTGGCTTGGGTGTTTATTGGTTTTGGAGACAGCCTGCAGTTTCTGGTGGAGGAATTTAAGTTAATTACATGTAGCCTTAATGTTATCACACCAGAAAAAGAATTAATTTGAATGGGTGCAGCTCTGCTGTGTCTGAAGCGTGGCAGCAAAACAGACAGATGGCTCTTTTTCCTGAGCAATGTGCACAGCCTAGTTGGTGGTGTTGGGTAGGAAGGGGATACCTTAGGACTGGTAGTCTCCAAATTAATGCAGTCTGCTGAGTTTTACCACATGAAGTACCTCAAGAAACATGTGCGATGTGAACTGGGGAAGACCATCATATTGGTCCAGTTCCCTGCCCTTCTGTCAGTGTATCTTCCTTGCATCTCTCTGCTCGTTTCACAGAAGTATGTGCAGGGTAAGTGGGAATCTCACTGGACTGGGCATCAAGAAAGATTTACAGCAGCATCAGTGTCCATGATAATGTCCTAGTTCTCCCTCATTTCAGTAAGATATTCCATATGGGGTCCCACCTTTATGCGTGGTTGATATGCCATAGAATCATTTCTATTGGAATACCAAAGACCAGAGCTGCCTTCCTGCTTTTTCATCCAAGTGGCACCTAGCTACTGCCTAGGAATTGAAAATCACTGCTTGGAAATAATTTCATTTGGGGGTTAAATCAGTATTCACTTTCATGGCAGTAACTTTGAGCACTAAAACAGAACCCAGAAGAGAAAGTCAGCTGAGAAAATAAGTGCAGTTTTTAGTGTGAACACAGAAAATGGCTTGAATTATTTGCTGTAATGTAATAAGTGTGCACTGGAGATGGGGCTGTCTGTGCTGTGGTGCTTCCTGCTGCTTCTCTAATTCCGGTGTGTAAAATCTTCTGGCATACGATGTACATATTGAAGTCAAATGATGCACAAATCCAGATTTGGGGTTTTAGAAGAGGCAGGATTGCAAGGGAAGGTTGTTAACAAAAAATTGACTTAAACCAATTTCATATCAATCAAATGGTGCTATATAATTTGCTTCATATTTCCCTGGGTGACACAGTCTTACGGTCAGCTACATCAAGTTTTCATCTGTCTGTTTTCATCTCCTTCCTCACTTCCTTTTTAAGTAGTAGAAAACCTTTAAAAATGTGGGTTTTTTCAGGCACTCAGAACAAAACCTTGAAGAGGGTCCCTTGGCAACCTGATGCTCTACTGAAAAGCAGAATGACTCATCATTCATAGGCAAGAGTCATTTTATAGAAGTTCCTTTTTTTATTTCCAAAAGATCAAGAGGAAAGATCAACAGTGCTGAATCAGAGTCTTTTCTGCATATGGCCTCTCTTGAACTGATGTTCCACAAATTCTCACCATATTACGCCTGAAATCTTTTGTTGCTTCATGCAGTAGTAAGCTTCCAGCACAAATTATAGTTTTGGTGCATCAGTCCTGCTTAATATACATGGCCCAGCACCACACAAAATATGCATGAAAATTTTGCAGTGGGCAATGAGAGATTTACTATATGGTATGTATTTCAAAATCATGTCACCTTTCTCTGCAGTGAGAAAGACAGGCATTTTTGTCTGCTGGTTTGTTCTCAAATTGTACCACCTCTTTCCAAAGGGAGATTTTTCTCTGGAGTTACCATGTTCTTCCCTAGGCTAGCCTGAAATTTTCCTTCATAGGAATATTTCCTTTATTTTGAGCTGCATATGAGAAATAGCTTGATAGAAAAGAAACATTTTATTTCACTTCCCTCATCTCCCATTTCCGTTGATCATGAGTGAGAGAGAAATGCTTTCCCTGTATGGCACTTAAAGAGAACATCAGTTGTTTTCTGTGAAATTGCCAGTTGCTTTCTAACCTGCTCCTTCATCCCCACAGAGCAAGGTGCCGTGAAATGTCCTTCGGCTCTTTGTCATGCTATCTTGGATCCATACAGCCGTGGCTGTGAGCCCAAAGGCTATCATCCTGCAGGCACAGCAAGCATCAGAGACAGAATGTTTTAAGACTTGTTATTTGAAGCTATTGGACCCTTTAATGCTGTGGCTGCTGAATTCTGCCTGTTACAGTCTGCACTGAGGAGACTCACCCATGCCCATCTTACACACACCATGGAAGGAGTGTCGGGGAGGCTTTGTCTTCTCATACTACTGGAAAGCCAAGAAACCAAGAAGTGCTTTCGGAAGTACAGTTTGCTGAGTGCCCTGCACAGTGACTGTTGGAGCTGGGAATTATTGCCAGCTCTGAGTTAGCAGTTAAATAACTCAAGCAATGTGGTGTGTATGCTGCATGTATGTACGTGCCTGTCCTCCAGTGCTTGCTGGTTGTTATTTCTGATCAGGAGACTCAGTGACAGCCTTTCAGGCATCACCTGTTTACAGTTCAGTGCAACTGCTCCAGTTGGGGAAACAGTCTGTTCTCTGCAATCTTTGGAGGAAGGAAAAAATCAAACGGAGTCCTGAATCCTCAATGTAGACACACAAGTAAAAATGTTGGCTTTCTCCCCTATTGTGCATCCCCCCAGTCAGATCTAACATGTTTACTGATGTCCAAAATATATGCTTTGATGTGAATACAAAGCTTGCTCTGTCTGAAATGCAGACTGTATCAGAAATACCATCAGGTGGTGTTGTCTGTTCTTATTGAAGCCAATGCTTTAACTAGTCATCTTCTATTAATCACTTAATGAGCTTTATTGTGGATGATTAAAAGTAATTGCACGTTTTCAAGAACAGAGAGATTTTGACAAAACAATTTCATAGTTATTAATCATCAGATTAAAATAATTGCTGTTTTATAAATTTGAAAGTATCTCTTCTGTTAATTTACATGTAAGAAACCTAATGAATTAGTAGTGACCAGTTCTTTATTTACAAAGTATTTTTAAAACCAGACTCTTACCTTTCCAAATGCTATTTATGTGTTTAAATTTATACTGCTAAGTAATGGCTTCCAGAGAGCACAAGTCTGCGAGATGTCAGTATGCTGCAAGATTCATACCACAGCCTGTGGACTTTAAATGAAACTTGACCCAGGACAAGTGTGTGTGAGGTCCTGGAGAAGCAGGGGCTGCTCTGAAAGGGGTTTGAAGGAGGATAGAGTAAACACCTGACAGCTGAGGACTGGGCACATTGTTAGAGCTGTGCTGCACTGTGGGCAATGCACCTAAAAACTGATGGAGAGGAATGGCAAGGGAGTGAGAAGGAAGATGTGTGTAAGGAGTGTGAGGAGCCCAGCAGGCACTGGGGGCAGGCACTGGGGGCATGGTGTGGAAAGGAGCAGCTGAGGAAATAGGCACTGAAGAATTTGCAGAGAAGCAGTTCTGACAGTAGAGAGACATGACTTTGTGCTTCAGGTTGGTGGGAACAAGGGAAAAGGCTGTAAAACCAGGATGGATGTGGGTAGCAAATCGAGGAAGTGTTTGTAGCTGAGGACTGCATTGAAAGGATCCAGCTTGGGCATCATCTGAGAATGACCTGACAAAATCAGATAGATGAACTCTCAGGAAAGCAAGGCTGGAAGGAGATGGGGGAGATAAAGATGCCCCACACATGTGATGAGCCTGCTTTAACCCATCTGAAAAGATAAGCAACCCTCTTGAAATGAGAAATTCAGACACGTAATCTTCAGAAGAGGAATCCAGGCACTAAATTATTTTCTGAGGAAAGTGCCTGCCGGTTGTCTGCAGCTAGGCTTTCATTCCCTGATTAAGGGCAGGATTTAAATTTAAGCCCCATCCTTAGCTGTTTTAAGTAATCCCCTGTTTGCTTTGCCTGCTGCTGTGCACTCTTGGTACTGAGGATATTTTCTAAGGGGCCAGCTGGATGTACAGACCTCACATTTTGAAAGCAGAGCGCAGTGCAAGGGTGATCTGTGCTGAGGAGTCCATCGGCCTCTGCCTCTCTGTTCTCCTTTCATCTGTCTCTGTTTGCCTCCCTGTGGCAGTGGCTGCCAGTCATTTAATAACAAACTTAATTACTTCCAGAGACTTGTTGGGTGTGTTGTGGCCTCCAACAGCTGGCAAGAAGCAGAGAAATCAAGTGCAATACATTAGATTGGTGGAGAAAGAGAAAGTTTTGTGGAAGGAGTTGGATAGAGAAAAGACTTCTTCCTGCACCAGATGTGTACCCAAGAGTAGCTACAGTGAAATAGAAGTTCACTTGGAATTTAACATGTGCTTGACAGGCTCTGTGAGTGATCACATCTGTGCCATCCTGGCAGTTCTTATCCAGCATAGGTTGTGTTAACATCTGTAGAAAGCTGTTGACAGACAAAATCCTGAAAGATGTTAGTATCCTAAAAACAGCTCAGCTTTCTTCTCTCCTTTTTTTTTTTTCCCCCTTCATTTTTTTTTTCCAGTGTCACTCCCAACTGCTAGCCAGGTCAAGTAATCCCTGATCAGCTGTTGTCAGGCACTGCAGGTTTGGTGTGACAGCAACAGTGCTTGGCTTCTGTTCTGCACATGGAATTCTAGCATTATTTCTTCCGTGAGAAGCAGAAGATGCTTGGCTACTTCATTTCAGAGCTGGAAGATAGATGTTATTTCACATTAATGTAACCTGCTTGTCCTCAGCTCCTTTTTTCCAACTCTACTTGGTTCAGTTTTACTTTGTGTTTAAAATAGGAAACAGCAGGGCAGGATCTGACCATTTTCACATTTTGTGGGTTCAGGTATTCAAAAGTCAAACTTAAAAACTGATCAGCATTGGAGGATTTTACAGGCTAGAGGTTGGATCTCATAAAATCTAGCTTCAGGTTCACAGACTAAGTAACCACAGTCAAAGTTAACTAAAATTTACCTTGGAGGTACACTTTCTAATTTCTTATAATAGCAGTGCAAAGACACATTATTTTAAAAATCCCTGAAATAGGTATATACATTTTTACATCTTCTGCAAAGTCAGACCAAGGGAACCTGCATGAAAAGGATTGACTGTGGATGTACCATCTCCACAGCAACAGTAATGCAAAGGAAAATGGAGGGCAGGCTTTTCCAAGGTTTTTCTCCATCTGGAGGACTGGGATAAGTGGGGGGTGACTGGAAAAGCAGTGGCTTAAGACGTGGCTTGTACTGGAAGGCTGCAGGACCACGAGTGCTTCCAGCTCCAGAGAATATGTGCTCCTTTCCAGACAAATGGTTTCCTGTCACCAGGAGGTGGCAGCACAAGCTTTCAACTTCAAAACTGATCCCAGTGTAACTTGGGGTGAGCTCTCCAGATGCAAATGTCTCACATCCTGGAAGGGCCTCCCTGCTGCAGCACAATAAAGCCTTTGGACCTAAATAACACCAGATCGGCACCTGGCTCCTAGTGGGGTTCCACAGGGCTCCATCTTAGGCCCTATGCTTTTCAACATCTTCATAAATGACATGGATGCAGGACTGGAAGGGAAACTAAGTTTGGAGATGATACAAAATTGGGAGGATCTGTCGATTTCCTCCAGCAGGGCAGGGAGGCCCTTCAGAGAGGCCTCGTCAAATCAGAGACATGGGCAATCACCAACTATGAAGTTCAAAAAGAGAAAGTGCCAAATTCCGCACCTGGGACAGGACAACCCTGGATGCAAGGACAGGCAGGGGAATGAGATGCTGGAAAATAGCTCGACAGAAAGGGACCTGGCAGTCCCGCTCAATGGCAAGTTGAAGATGAGTCAGCAGTGCCCTGGCAGCCAGGAGGGTCACCCATGTCCTGGTGGCATCAGGTATAGCATGGCCAGCCGGGCAAGGGAAGGGGTTTTCCTGCTCTGCTCTGCACTGGAGCAGCCTCACCTCAAGTGCTGGGGCCAGTTCTGGGCACCGCAATGTAAAGAAGACATTAAACTATGAGACAATGTCCAGAGGAGGGCAATAAGAATGGTGAAGGGTCTGGAGGGGAAGACTAGTGAGGAGTGGCTGAGGTCACTTGTCTGTTCAGCCTGGTGAAGAGGAGACTGAGGGGAGACCTCATTGCTGTCTTCAGCATCCTCAGGAGGGAAAGAGCAGGGGCAGGCACAGATCTCTACTCTGTGGTGACCATTGCAGGGCCCATAGGAATGGCCTGAAGTTGTGTCAAGGGAGGTTTAGGTTGGATATTAGAAAAAGGTTCTTCACCCAGAGGGTGGTTGGGCACTGGAACAAAGAAAGAGAGAGAGAGAAAGAAAAAGAAAAAAGAAAAGGAAAAAGAAAAAAGAAATGAAAAAAGAAAAGAAAGAGAAAGAAAGAAA
>VZRN01004515.1:38617-81396 GCA_013397935.1 Dasyornis broadbenti | reverse complement strand
GGAAGGAAGGAAGGAAGGAAGGAAGGAAGGAAGGAAGGAAAAGAAAGAGAAAGAAAGAAAGAAAGAGAGAGAGAGAAAGAAAGAGACAGAAAGAAAGAAAGAAAAGAAAGAAAGAAAGAAAGAAAGAAAGAAAGAAAGAAAGAAAGAAAGAAAGAAAGAAAGAAAGAAAGAAAGAAAGAAAGAAAGAAAGAAAGAGAAAGAAAGAAAGAAAGAAAGAAAGAAAGAAAGAAAGAAAGAAAGAAAGAAAGAAAGAAAGAAAGAAAGAAAGAGAAAGAAAGAAAGAAAGAAAGTTTTGCTGATAATATATTACTAACAAAAGCATGAGACCTCATGTATGTACTTTGCATGGACAGATGCAGTTCAGCTCTCCTGTGCGTGCTAAGGCAATGTAGTTTTCAAATGAGTTGCAGTGGCACAGACTGCAAAGCAACAAAGCCAAGCCACTCCTAAGGGACTTACAATTACTATTCAGAAAGTCAGAGCAAGCTGTTCTTCAGCGCCAGAAGAATTTCAGGTCATCTAATTATGGAGTGTGCACCACCAGCAGTGACAGTAGGAAAACAAGTGTTTGTTGGAAAATTTTCCTCACCTTTGTTTTAACCTTCAAGATGAGCTGTATCTTACCCAGTGTTTGAGCATGTGATGATTCAGATGGGATGTGCAGGAGCTGGTATCAGCTCTGCTGCCCCAGCAGTGAAGCTGCTGCCAATTATTGACTTTATGGGGAGTGCTGACAGCTCTTTCCTGAGCTCAGAGCTGTTTCCCATTCCTCACAGGCCACAAATGGCCCCCACTGCCCAGTGAGTTGTCTCGAGGTTTGCTGGCACCATCTTATTCACCAGCTCCACTAAACAAACAGGTACAAGACAACCAAACCACTTAGGCTGTTCCAAGATGTTTCTGTGCCTCAGGTCCAGGCCAGACTGGAGTCTGGTGCTCTCTGTGAACAGAACAGAACAGCACATCCTGCACTGCCTGTATTTAGGAGGGCTTGTGCTGCTGTCTGTATTCATGGTCCTGATCCAAATTCCTTCAGCAGAGCAGGGAGTGATGCAGTCTCTTTTGGACAAGGAAAATCTAGTAGATTTTTGCTGATGCCATAACAGAACCACATCATTGGAGCTACTATAGACTTAGATGAGGAGATTTACTTGAGTCTTTGAAAGAACCAGAAAGCAAAACTTTTTTTTGTAAACTGTCAGCAGCTTCTCATTGCCTTTCCCTTTAATTAATCTCATGTTTGCACAAACACTGTGAAATCCAAACAGCATATGAAGTATCTTGTTAAATGCAGCTGGTATCCAATCCTAGTCCCACAGTCCCATAAGTGTCCAAGGCAAGAAAATGAGGGAGTGGGAGACAAGCTCTATTTGCAAGCTTCATTATCACAACAAATCTAAATAATCAATCCATTGCTTTTCACTGCAGCTTGACCACACTTTTTTCTGTCCTATTGTCTGAGGTGCAAAACAATGTGGAGAGGGTGGCCCTCTACTTGCAAGTATTCACTTTTCATATATCATCTGTTGTTTAGGTTGAATGGGCTTCCCTTACCCAGGGAAACCTCTGCCTTTTGAGATTTTAAGCTAATTTGACCTATCTACTCATTGTTTTTTGAGGGTCTTCTCTGGAAATCCTTATCTGAGCTTAATATTGCTGTTTGCTCTCATCAATAATGGCAGCTGCAGCATCAATGATGAGTGCAAAGTGACCCTCTCTTTCACTGTAATTCTGGAGTGGTCTTTGCCTGGAATTGCTGTAATTCTGGGATGATATTTGCCTGCAAATGCTACAGAAGTCTGCAAGAGAGGAGCCACAGGAGCTGTGCCTCTCTGCTGGTCAGGCCCTCTCTGTGGAGCTAACTGAGCTGAACCACTAGTCAGTTAGTGAAGGAGGATCCCAAAGGGTGGCAGCTCCTATGGAGGAGCTGCATTCTTCAGGTCCCAATGCTAAACCTATATGAATTTTGGGATTGATGAAGCAAACCAACAGAATGGAAAGACTGAACAATGTGAAACAGATGAAAATGAAGACCCTGACTTCACTTTATATTCTGCTTGTAGTGACAGATGTATTTGCAGTAAGCATGTAAATTTAGACTCATGTATTTGGTTTTGAGTATTTTCCAACTATGAACACCTCACTAGGCATTTAAGTTATTTGAATACTTACTTAGGTACTTGCAATTTAGATGAAAGAAATTTTAGGCAGTCTTGATAAAATGGTCTGGCCTGCTCTATTGGAATCAGATCTTTGCATTCTGTTCCTCAAACTCTTGTCTGAGCTGGGATAATGCCCAGAAATTGTGGTATGAGAGGTTCAGAATGGACATTAGAAAGAAATTTCTCCACACTGGAAGAGTTTACTGAGAAGCTGTAGATTAAGTGTCTGGTTTAGACCAGTGTCTGAGGGAGAGTCAAAGATGTGGACCTACTGCACGTTGTCACCAGTGACACTCAACGAACATTTCTGGGACTCTGAAAGCTACCATAAACTGTCAATATTTCAAGTACAGGCAGAAAGTTGATTTTCATGGCTATGAAATGGCCAGAAAGAAGCAACACAAGTATTTGTTCTACTGCGTGTTCAGAAAAGAATGGGTTTTATTTTGGTTTTTCATGAAATGTGTTACCAAAATCCTTACTGTGCATTGTCCATCCCCATCAAGCCAATCTTGCTGTTCCTGACTATAGCTGCAGCTTAATCCCTTGCTATGTTTCTTACTGGAGCAAGCCACGTGGTATAATCATGTTTTCAAACATAAACTCAGTCTGAAACTTAGCTTTGATTTTGCCAATAATCTTCAGCATCACTTGATGGATCTGCCTGTTCCAGTGGGTTCTATCTTCAAATTTTCATTGGTCCTTCCCCAGCCAGGCTCTCACTGGATGTGTGAGCAAAGGGGAGCAGTGGTGCTGCTGTGAGTTCCTGCTCTGAGCGGGAGGGATGTGTGTACAGGTTGGGGCAGCTCCTACGGGGTTTTACACCTGTAGAATTTCTAAGGTGTATGATTCTTTGCTAGATGCTGTTAGATATGTCCCTGGAAAAGTTACTGATAACTTGCCACTTCCTATTGACAGTCCCTTATAAGCTGTCACCTCTGAGCTGCCAGTTCCTGAGCTGTGTTCAGACTCCAAAATTTTTCTTCCAAGACACTGCACCAGCTTCTTCCCCCAGGGAGAGCAGCTATTCTTTCCCCATGGGAGTAGGGCCTGGTAGCCCTCATGAACAGTCCTGTTGCACTGCACAGAGTGAGGCTGGATAGCAAAGCCTGGCTCACTGTGAATTGTTGGGATACGCCCTTAGCCAATCAGTATTGTTCTAGCTCCAGTAATGTTTCCAAGTGAGTGTTCCATGATAGGGCTTCCATCCCCAGATCTTTCCCTCTGCCTCTGCCATGTAGTGCCATTACACTGGTCCATCTTCTCTACTTCTCCCCTCACTCCAGATGTTTACTTCTCTCTCTCCTGATAAACCACTTCAGCTTAACATACAGAGGTTGAGGATTTGTTCTCTTTGATTTTCACCCATAACTGGCTGTGAACCATCTATAGCATCAGTAAAAGTCCATTTCCGTGCCACCCGTCCAGTCTCCCCCTCCCCCTCTTTTATACTCATGAATTAAGCAGAGTTCAAATGCACGTCTGCATGAGAGTTGTGGGAGATGAAAATAAGAGGGAGGCAGCTGCTGCTTGTTGGCTCTGTTGGTGCAGCTTACTACTCCCCTGTCTGTTGGGGGACAGATCGACTCACAATAATCAAAATACAGTTAATATTAAAAAAGCAGAGAAACTCTTCTGCCTGGGTGCTAAATTTCCATTTATGCTGCAGTTTATCTTCCTCCGCAGGCTCATCAGAAAACAGAAAGCACCATTGTGCTGGTGATTGCTGGGATTCTTCTTAGAGGAGCAGAAGAGGGGAAATATAATATGATTTAGGCTTTACAATCCAGAGGTGCAGAGTGAGAAGTCTCAATCATTGTTGTGCCTATTATTACCAAAGCCACTTTCATAATCTCTGTAAAAACCTGCCTTGGCAGGTGGGGGTTGGGGAGGTAGCCCTGGAGGTGCCAACATGCCTGTCCCCACAACTTGTCTGCAGAGTCCAAACAAACAGTTCAGGTGTGGGGCTGGTTTTCGGGCTTGCAGAGAAGACTCAGGCAGCCCTGGAGGATGCTGTGGGAAAGATCCTGCAAGCTGAGTGCCACAGTGCACCCATCATCCTGAAGCACAGCAAAATATCATGTCCTGGTAAGGGGATGCTGGTTGCCCCTCAGAGTATCTCAGCCAACCTCAGCAGACAGTTTGTGTATTCCTACTAAAGCAGTAAGCACTTTGGGTGGCTGTGTTTTCATCCTTGGTTGTTTGTAAAAGCAGTTTGGGTGCTCTGTGAATAGTCATTACCTTTAGGTCCTGCTGACAAATGGTACATGTACATGGTACAAAGTCCTACAGGAAAATGCACTTCCCACCATGTCCACATGGAGGGTTTGGAAGGGTGTTGCAACTCCCCATGTGTTACATGGAGCCCAAGCGAACCCATGTTTCAAGGGAACACAAAAGATGTGTGCCAAGTGGCATGGACACCTCAGGTGAAGGTGTCAAGCAGATATCAGGTGTGGCTCTGGGGAATGAAGCCTCTCCCTGGCTCTGTACCACTGACCCCTCCATCCATCATCATTCCCCAGCAGCCTGATTGGATTGGGAGATCAGCTTGGCCATCGGAGGAAGCCAACCAACCCAGCTTTTCTTGATGGTTGTGTCTGCACCAGGGAAGAGTGTCCAAAGCCTGGGGAATATTCTACTCTTGTAGATTTGCCCCTGAATCTCAAGCATGCAGTACAACCTCAAAATGCTCAGCCATGCAAAGGTATAATTTGAGATCAAGGTAGAGCAGAGAGGAAAGTCTGGCTGTACCTAAGGAGACATCTTGTGAGGCCATCTGGGGCTGGTGCTGTGATGTGTCCCTGCCTCAGGACTGGGGTGTGCTGTGGATGCCAATTTACTCCAGACACTGCGTGGGTGAGATCATGGAGCTGATGATCCCTGCTCCTCCTCCACCCCCACACATTTACTCTTGATTTACTCATAGACTCTCTGTGTCTATGCTGCTATCAGTCCTTTTATTAGCACTAGATGAGAGGTGGACGTGTGACTAAATGGTCTACTTTTGCATAGCACAGAAATATTGATGAGCAAGAGGCTTATCAACACATAATAAAAAAACAGGTGATTTATGCCTCTTCACTGACCAGGCATAGTAAAACAGTGACTTCTCTATGTATCGTGCCACCTTACACACAACAACAGACAAAAAATTGGTAGTAAACCACGGTGGTGTTCAAAGTTTGATCTTAAAAACATCTTTGCTGCATTGATTTGTTGGAAATTGCTCTGCAAAGAACTTTCTGAAGAGACATCTTTAATTTTCTCTGTTACTTTAGTCACTGCTAGTAAGTACCCTGCTTAACTATGAATGCTTCATGTGCTCCCAAGAATTTTATCCTTTTCTCTCCTCCCATCAGGAGCCACCCTCGTCCTGTGAATGTCTTAAGATGCCTTAAAGGAAGAAATGCTCTGTGGGACCTTTGCAAAGTTTTTGCCAGACTCCTTTAGGTTTCACCCATCTGTCTCAAAACAAGCAACTACCACCCTCTTGCACTGAAAATGCCTAAAAATTATTCATAGTCAGTAGAGGGCTCCAGATGCAGATCTGCCAGGGGAAGTTAGGTGTGGGGTGCCTGCTGTGATGGATGATGTTTCCTCCACATATTTAACTGGGACCTGCCTAGTGTGGGGATGGATTTTACCACTTCCTTTAATGGCAATTCAGTCTAGCTCATTATCAAAGCTGTAACTGGAGTGACATTGTAACATTTGAAAAGGCCATAGTGAAAACTGTTTAAATGGTATTAGGTCATTGAGAAAGGACAGAGTGGATGTCAGTGTAGATGTAGAGCTTAAGGAGCTCGTGTATTTCTAAATAGGCTTCTGCCCTCTTTTTTCCCCTTTTACAACTGGCCCCACTTATGTGGAGACAGCTGGGAAAATACAGTTGAAGGAGAGCTATAAAGATCTCTTTCCCAGATCCCTGTTGTAGGAACACACCAATTCAGAACAGAAGTTCAGAGAAACTCACCTTGCTGAAGAGGTTCATCTAGATGGGCATGAAGACAAGCTGATGCCCACTGGCCTGAAGGGTTGTCTTTAAGAGAGTTCTGTTCTATAGGGTTGTGATTCAAGGACCATATTAATATATTAATATACAAAACATCTCTGAAGGTAGAAGGGTTAGTGTTTTCATCTTGTTCTTAAGCATTTCATAGGGGTTTTCTTATAGTGAGGATGTAGTTTTGGAGGCTGTTGTGAGTCATGTTCCCCATCCACTCCCTATCCCCACCAAAACAGAGATGTTACTATTTTTCATTAAGAGTAACAACATTTTTTTCCTACAGGACTTGAAATAATTGGGATTTTTGCTATTTCTGAACTCTGTCTGGCTAGTTTTTTCCCACACATCTGTTGTTATGGTTGTATACAAAAATCATGGAGAATTATGTCTGCTTCATGCTCTTGATTTTTTTTCATGTCACTAATTACAGCACAGGTTCGATCACAGCGGCTCGGGGTTTAGAGTCAGCCGTGTCAGATAATGCACACATTTTCTTCCTTAAGAGAAAAAGTATTTTTCCTTGTCTAAATTAATTGAGTCAAATGAAAAGAATGTTATCTTACAGCCATCAGTGCCTCTGCCTTCCTCTCATTAGAATCAGTAAATGCTTCCCTCTGATTCCTGGAGCCTTTGCATTAGGCCATTGTAGGACAAGGCTTCTTGAAATAAGAGGTATTTTTTCATTCTCATAACTTACAGTCACAAACTTTCTGGATTTTATCATCAGTTGTTTTGAAGCCAGTTCCAAGAGGATCAGTTCTCAGATTCATGCAATTATGTTTGGTTTGGTTTGTTTTTTTTTTAATTTCATGATTATGTATTTATCAAGGCAGGGTTTGTTTTCACCCTGGAGTACAGTCACACTCCCACTTGAAGTCTGCCAGGATCAGCGGCAATCCTTGTAGAAGTGACCCAGCTGCACAGACAACCCATAGATCAGTTTAGAGGAAAAGAGGCTTCAGGAATAAAAATTAGTCAGAGAAGGATCTATTCATCATCTGACTGGGGTCACCAACTGCACTGGACCACAACATGTGAGAGGGTGATTTGCACCAGTTGATGTTAACCATGGTGAAACAAAGCCCTCCTATTTGCCTTGCTCTCCCTGGCACCCACACACTCCCCAAATCTTTGTGCTTTCATTTGATCTAGGATAGGGACAAAATGAGATGAGTCTGGGTAGATTGATTCTGCTCAAGCATCTGTCATTCCTTGGCTTGATAAAGAGGCATCATTTTAATCAGAAGGGGCAAGGATGTTCCCAACAGTGTGTGTCTCAAAGACCAGAAACATGGGACAAATTAAGGCAGAGTGGGGCAGAAATCCATTGAGAAGCTCTGCCAGGGCTGTAGGCCAGAGCAGCTGCTTTGGCAGCTCTAAGCCATAGCCAGGCTTGGCTAGCACAGGACCAGAGGGACGCATCCAGCTCCCTCTCCACTGCCCTTGGCCACCCCTTGGGGCTCAGCAGGCACACAAGAGCACCAAGCCTGCATGAGATGACAGAGGATTGGCACTGCTCACCAGACTGGGACAACGTGTTAACAAACCCAGGCACATTACAGGAAGGGCTTAACATTTTCCTGGGGAGCACTGAAATTTAAACAATCGCTTTTAGGTAGCTCTTTTCAGAAAGCCCAGCTGGGAAGACTACCTGCCTTTCCTGGGCCATTGTGATAAGATGGCAAACTATCTTGGAGCGCCTCCCCACTGCAGGTGGCTGCTCAGCTGGGTCCTCTGCAAGCCTTTTGATGTGTTAGGGAATCAAAGGGAGAGACACAAAGAATAGGCAGAAGTCATACATATGAATGCACACATACATAGACAGTAACCTTTCCTCCTCTGATTACTCTGGCAATAAATGCTTGTGACATCAATACTTTATGATTATGAATCTGTGCTGTTACCAGGAGCTGCTTTGGAATTGCAGGCTTGGGGGGGAAAGGAATTAATTTAATTTAAATGACAGCTCAAGTTTTATAAAGTTACAGAAGTTGGAGTGAACGAACACCACACAAATAAGCCATTAGTTCTGCAAGGAAATTTCCTGGTGTAAGCACACAATACATTAATTTTTTATGTGGCTGCTCCTGGTTGCATGTTCTGCTTCATGCAAAATACCACCACCAAGCACTTCTGTGTGTTTATGTGTATGTGTATGTGTGTATGCATACATGTGTGTACACATTTGTATGTCCATATACGTGTTTCGTATGCATTTTACATATGTGTACATAAATATATACAAAACATGCACTGTTTATATTTATATTTATATTTATATTTATATTTATATTTATATTTATATTTATATTTATATTTATATTTATATTTATATTTGCACATGTACAGAATGCAAAAGTGCTAGGTTGAAGTGCTAGGGTGGTTTAACACTCGCAGCCATTTTTAGTTGAGTAAATAAGAACAGGAAGCATTCCTAGCATCAGAGTTCTTGCCAGCTGTTAAGATCTAGCCAAGAGCAAGAGGTGTGTGCAAGTTTTAAAAATAAATTAATTAACGTCTTATTTTTACTCCCAAATTATACTTGATATGGTTAATTTTCCCACTCTTCTACATTTTATGCCTTACAGTAAAATTTGCCTTCCAAAACCTGGCATATTTTCTGCAACTCTGATGGTGGTGTTTAAGATGCTGTCCAGTGGATGGAGGTGCAGATGGGGCCACAAGTACAGACAGAGGGATGGAGACGTTGCTATCAAGTAGAAGAATGGTCCTTTTAGGGTAGATATGCTTGCTCTCTAGTGCTTATGCCAGAAGGTGAAAACACCAGGAAAGAAAAAAAGGGTTTAAGATGGCCAGGGATAAAATTTTAGCCTGAAAAAGTATAAAGCAGTAGACTAAAGTACTCATCTGTTTTAATACACAATTTTTTAGGTTATGAAGCCCACCTGACCATGTGCAACACCTACCAGGGCTGTGCAGTCTCTTCCCAAACTGCATTCACAGCCCACCAATGCAGAATAAATGACAGGGATTTATCATATTAAAAAGTTTACAAGCTGAGAGGGAGATGGCTTCATATAGAGAACATGATGAAATCAAACCACAGGGCTTGGGACTCTTCAGGCTGTCCTAGGAACGGAAAGTATCATCAGCTCCTGAGACCATTTTAGCTTTGGCTGCCCAGCTGTAGAATCATAGAATGGTTTGGGTTGGAAAGAATCTTAAAGATCATCTAGTTCCAACCTCTCCATCATGGACAGGAACACTTTCCACTAGAGCAGGTTGCTCAGGGCCCCTTCGAACCTAGCTTTGAACACTTTCAGGCATGGGGCATCCACAACTTCTCTGGGAAGAATGTACTTTTCTTTACCCTACCAAAGAAGATGTTGCCTGTTAAAATGGTGTGGTACATCATTTCTCTGAAGCTGGAGAATCTCTGCAAGGGAAGATCGTACGTTTTAGAATAGGGCATTTGATCAGTTTGAAAAGAATCAAAACTGAATAGCATATGACCATTATAAAATCTCCTAAAATTCCTTAGAAGGGTGTGTGACTGAAGACTTTCTCATTGAGTATGAAACATCCCATACCCTTTGTTACAGCAGATCCTGGGCCAGCTATCCTCTGCTATTAGTTTGAACTAGAGGGGCTTTAAAAACCTTCCCCTGTATCAGCTATTGGGAGAGAATAGGGTCCTTTCCTCACAGCCATGAGAAGCCTAGACTGTCTGAAGAGGAAGACCTTCCCACTGAGGAGTAAAGAGACCCTCTGGCACTTGGGCTGTCTGCCAAACAGTGTAACACTCCATCTAGTGAAACTGAGAGTCCAGCCAAATGGTTTGGAGGAGGGGGAAGCTCTGGGATTTTTCTTAGATATTGCACGAAACTATAAATACTACATTTACATTAAACATCATTATCATCTGCAATAAAGAAACAATTGGGAGAGTCACCAAGCTGCATTTACAAAAAAATCCAACCTTTAAAAATACTCATTAATAACATGTTTTATTTCAATATTTATATAGAGCAGTTAACAGAATAGTTCTTGAGTAATGTCCTGTAGAGAAGCAGATACAGAAAAAGATTTGGAGCAGCAAAGATGCAAGATGCATCATACTGTGCAGTATTACATTTAAATTATCTTAGCCCTGGGAGAGGAAAAAGAGCAAGAACTCAAAGCAATATTAAAGATTTGAGAGACAATGTTGTAGGGAGCAGATTTTGTAGTTATTACTATCAAAGGACAGACAGTGAGCTCTGGAAAAAAATCCGGGTTTCTGTGATGAAATGCCAGGTAATTGTCTGCCAGTTTTAGCTGAGAAAATTACCAAATGGCTTATGGGCTGCAAGCGGTGGGGAGCAGGGCGAGCCTCATGCATCATCTCCAGAGCAGCCTTCCCTTTCATACACTCTCTGCTGTTGTTTAACTGAAGGACCATGTGAAGTGAAATGCAAAAAGTCATAAATAAAATGTTTCAGGAAGGTAGAGGTTTAACCCAAACAGTTGCAGCCAAGTGTGACGCTAATGGTTTGAGGGATTTTTCTTATGACTGATGTTCAGAAAGGATTTCCTGAAAGTCTGGTCCCTGCCACGGGGCTAGAGAGGTTTGGCAGGATGGGAATTGCAGCCAGCTGAGTAGAAGGAGCCAGTGCACACAAGCATCAAACAGGACTGAATTCCAGGGAGCTCAGGAGGTTGTCTCTCCTTCCAGAGCAATGAGAATTAGGTACATAATTAATGGAGATGGCACTATAATCTCAGCTGGGAATTTCCTTGCATTGCAGGTGAAAACTCAGGTCTGAATAGCCCAGCCAAATGCTTCTTTGCTAAGAAATATGTGATGGAGTGGGATGTGTCAGCTGGATTTTGGAAGGGAAGTGACCCATTGCTTTTGTTAATATTCAAACCTCTACTCTTATTCAGACTAGTATGGGGAATATCCTGGTCTGGAGGAAGGCAGGAAGGGATGAATAATACCCTAAACTAAAGAACTTTATTAGCTAGAGGGAGTGAAAAAAATTGTTACTTAGTACTAGACTATAACAAGCCTGATTCTCCCTTTATAAAACCAGTGCTGTTCTGTTGTAGCTCCATTAACAAAACAGAGTGTATGTGGACTGGTGAATCAAACCTTGTGTTTATTTGTAAAAACAAAAAAATTATAAAATATTTTCTCTGGCAAAGTAACCACTACAAATTCAATCTCTGAAACTGTAACCATCTCTGTAGGAAATATATCAGCTAGATGAAGCAAGGGCCCTTTTGAACCTTCACCCCCTGTAAATGCAGAACAGAAACAGTTAAACTAACCTTTATTCATTTTTTCATAAAATAACAAATTGGTATTAAATTAATTATATCATTCGCTGCCAAATAATTTTCCAAGTGGAAATACACAAGCAGTCAGGTAAATGTAGTCTCAGACAACACGGCAGCAAATCAATCACTCCTATATTGAATGGTATAGTAGTTTAGTGTCTTGCTGACCACTTGGCCGCCCGGTTTGGCCAAGCAGGCGACGATTTCAGTGCCGGGTCGCCGTGAAAGCAATGAGCAGCCTGGCAGGCTGAAACAAGCGCTGGTGTAACTTGCTTCTGTGGCTCCCTGGGGAGCTGGCAGTAGTCGGTGGTAAGTGTAGCGATTGTAGCAGAGGCAAAGAAGAAGGGCAGGACTCCTTTATAGCAATTCCCAAGCTTTTATTCCCCGCCCCGGGGGACAGAAGTCTAACGCTAAGGAAGGGAGCACGAAAAAGGAGCCCAGAACAGGGGTGACATAGGGTTTTATACAGAGGGAAAAAGGGGAGGAGAAAAGGGAAAGCACCAATGGGAGAGGGTCACAGGGATACAAGGGACCAATAATACGGAACATAAGGAGGGACTAATACAAACAAACCAATAGGGGAATGAAGAACACAGAAATCTCTAGAAGAAGGGGAGGAACTTCTGGAGTCAGGGGAGGAACTTAAGTTGATTGGCTACCTGGGGGAGTGGCTGGCCCTTCAGCACCACCCTCAGTATCACTGTCCAAGGCAGGGTCTACCCACTGAACCTTATCATTGACCCAAAACATAAAGGTCTGTGAGTCAGTACCCTTGCTGAGAGCGGGCCGGGCTGCTGCCGTCTCTTCTGCAACTCCCTGGGTGACAACCCGGGTCACCGCAACAGTTTAGCAATATTGAAAACTGCAGTTGAAAAGAACAGTTTTTCAACTAAGTCTTCTCAAGAAAAAGAGCCCAGAATATTCTTCAAATTATCACCTTTCTTGCAAATCAGCAGTAATCATCCTGTTTCACATCAAGGCTGATATATCTGTAGAGGCGATAAAAAAAACCCACCAAACCTTAGTCAAAAAATGTGCCAGAGACAACTCCTTTGATAGCAGGCTGCTTTACTTTTTTCTGCTGCAAAGGATGTAAAATGCTATGTTGTCTCCTGAAGTGACTGCTAAATTAACAGGAAAATGTCTGTATGCCTGTGTGTCAGCTTTCCAAATAACCTAAATCCATCTTTTTTATATTTTGTCTTTTGTATTTCTTATTTGTACTCTTAAAGTATGGTCAGACCTCTGAGTAAGAAGTTATAGATCTCTGGTAGGGAAAGGAAAGTGATTATGGGAAAACCAATACTTCCCATTTCTCACAGATGATATCCTTCTTGCCCTTTTGCTGGAGGTTGGGAATTTTTCCATCCTGTGACTAGGGATACCTTAACTAGCCTTAACGACTGGGTACTTAAGAGATAACGACTGGGTACTTAAGAGACAAAAGACGCACTTAAGAGACTAAAACATAGCCGGGTGTGGGGAGGGAAGAAAAATGTACCTGGCCTTTGGCAAACACACACTTGCTCCAGGGACTTGGAGGGAGACGGCGGGGCTGTTTTTTTCTCGCTGCTGCCACAGGAACTCAGCACTGTCTTATTTTTCTTCCTTTCTGGGTGAGTTTTTCGCTGGGAGGAGAGGCCCAGGGCCCCGACCCTGTTTCTCCCTCACTCCCAGAGTGCACGTTTTCCCCGGCTGCGTGTGGCAGTTGCCACGCGGGGAGCTTAGCTGCTGCTGACCATCATCCCCCACCCTGCCTGCCGGGACGTACTGCAGCTTCTGCCACCGCTGCAGAGTCTCTGCCACCCTTTTGTTCGCCGGCTCGAGTGAACCAGCTCTGCCGCCCGGTTTGCTGCCCTGAGATTTCCAGCTGCAGCTCCGGTCGCCATGCAGCCCATCTTGCACTCCGGTCCATCCACCATCACCTAGAACCTGAGCTCATGCCACAGCGCCCCCTGCAGCTGCGCAGGAGCCATCGCCCCTGCCCTGCCTGTCTGGGAGCCCGACAGTGCCCCCTGCCGGCCATGACCGTAACTGCACCAAAGGGGAGGGGCGGTGTCTGGCAGCCCAGAGAAAACTGCCACCGGGTTTCTGGTTTGTTTATTTGTTATTGCTGCTGTTATTGTTGCTCATTTTCCTCGTTATAGATACGAGTAAAGAACTTTTACTCCTTTTCCCATATCTTTGCCTGAGAGCCTTTGATTTCAAAGTTAAAACAATTTGGAGGGAGAGGGGTCATATCCTCTATTCTAAGGCAGGTTTCCACTTTCCTTAGCAGACGCTTGTCTTCCAAGCCAAGACACCTTTACAGAAAACTGTTCTTACAGTAGATCACATTAAAGTCCCCCAAATCAGAGGTAAAGATGAAAGTACATTAGTATGAGAGCTAACAGGAAAAGCTCAAATGTTGCATGAATCCTATTGATCCAGAACGTCTATAAGGTGCTTTTCTCAGTTCTCTGCCCAGAGCACAACCCACAGTTATTTCACAAAGCCTCATTTATTTTCCTCTGTTCTCAGCATTCTTCAAAGACAGGGGAGAAAGACAAGCACCGAGTGGATGGTAGGAGCCAAGGTCAGCCTGTGGCAGAGGGAGTTGCTGAGAGTGCATTGCATGCTGCTGCCCTAAAGATGTCCTCCTCCCAGCTGCCTTGTTGAGTGAAGGAGATTTTCAGACAGGCAGTGTTTAATCCCCAGATGAGAAGCTTGGGATACATTTAGCCTGGGGAACAGTAGGAGATCAGTTAATGGCATGAGGTTGGTTAAGTCAGTCCTGGGAGGAACAGTCCTTTCCTGGTGAGGCCAGGCCCACTACCCCTGCTGGAGCTGCACACAAGCTGGCAAGGCTGGGCTGGGCTCCCCCATTTTCAGGGACAAACAGCTTGGCCAGCTGCTATCTGCTCTCAGATATGGTTGTGGTGGCGGAATCAGGTAAAAACAGGACAAATAGTAAGTGGCAGTAAGATATGGGAGCAGTCGGTCATGCCAGTGTGGACAATACTCAGCAGTACTTTGCAGCATTCACAGGCCTCTTGTGTCCTGTGTCCTCAGCCTGCTTCCAGCCAGTGGCACATCATTGAATTGTAGAATTATTTAGGTTGGAAAAGACCTTTAAAATCATCAAGTCCAACCATCAACACAGCACTGCCAAGGCCACCATTAAACCATGTCCCTAAGCACCACATCTGCAGGTCTCTTAAACCATGGTCTCTTAAGTCCAGGGTTAGCAACTTAGCATTGACCTTACCTCCGTTCCCTGTACCCCAGCATTGCATCATTCCCTTCCAGCCCAAGCACTGGTCTGACTTAACTACAGCTCTCGTGGCTGTCATTCTCTTTGGCCCCCTGCAATAACCTAATTTCATGCCCCTTGCAGTGGTTTCTCGGAGGTTGTCCAGGGTTAGCAAAGGGGGGAAAAGCCACAGAATAGACGTAGGTCAAAAAGGTGAGGCATGGTTGAAAGTGGCAGTACAGCCCTCTTCAGAGAGGCTGGAAACACCTTCTTTGGCAGACATAATTCTGCCAGCCTGATTTAAGGAACCTGAGCAACACCTATTCCAAGGCCAGGCTGGCTGCAGCTATCTAAAGCTGCAAGCCCCAGGACGTACATTGCTTAGCCAAACTCAAGCCTCATTCCTGGCCAGACAACACTTCCTTGGACCTACCAACAGCTCACTGCACCAGGAGACAGTGCATATGGATGGGTCCAGTGGGTTGCACTCTTCTGGGATGGGCATCATTTCTTGCAACCTGAAGGTGTTCACCTGGTGATTTTTTCAGAGGCAGAACATGGATGTTATTTGGTAAATGCAGGCAGAGCACCTGCCAGCTGCAAACATGGAGTGATGAACAAGTATGAAAAATGCACAGGAGACTCTGGGAGGAGTATGGAATTCACACCTGACACCATGGTGAGGGTGAATGAGTAATTCCAACACAGTGGGGCATAAGTCAGGTGCTATGGGCTCTTTCTTTCCACGCTGTTCTAAATCTGGATCAGCCTGCTGCTGCCCAGGGACCATTCTTTAAAGGCATTGCCTTAGGCATCACTCTTCTCTGAGTGAAACAAGTCACAGTGTTTCTCTAACACTGCCAGGATTTCAAAGCTGATACTGTAAGTCAACAAAATTCTAATTCCCCAAAGGTTAATTAAACTGAGCGGGACTTGTAGATGAAATGCAACAGCTGACTGCTGCAATTAACTCTGGCATCACAGTTAGCATTAGGTGGCATTCAAGTGAGGGAGAGCTCCTCAGATGAGATATTTTGGCACTTACTCCCTTGAGGGGGGTATATATCAGTCATTTTGTTCTTGTCTTCAGGAAATTAGTGACACCCAGTTCAGTCAACTGAGGAAAAAAAAAGATGTTGCTTCTCTTCAAACTCTCAAAACAGGCACTCGTAAACACTGAGTTAGAAACGATGAGGCTCCATTTAAAGTCAGTGTACTAACCTAAATGCAGAGGTAAATTCTGTGTATTACTGCCTGGCTTTCCAGGTGAAGCTTCAGAAGACTGAAGAACTTCTTTTGGGCTTGGGGAGGCTGAGGCCAAAAGAGGGCTTTGCAGAAAGCAACAAGAAACATAGAGAACAGTGGGGATTTTACCCTTAAGATATTGACATTTAGTCTCAACACAAGCATTCCATGTTGTCTCCCACAAAAAAGCTGGAGGCAGAGAGCTGGAGGATGTAAGTTCCTGAGGTCCACACTAGCTCCTGCAGGCAGCTTTGAGCTGCTTTTTGGGGGACTGTTGAGACCAGATGAATAGCTATTGTCTCCAGGAGTTGTCTGCCACATAATAATATCCAAAAAAATCTTCCAGTTACTGCTTTTATCACCCAAATTTGATATATAGAAATAAAATCTTTTTTAGAAAGACATGGAACAATTACGTAACAGCCGCATGCAATTACTACATCGCATGATCCTTTCAAAACAAAGAACTAATATGATTTTACAGGTATAACAGAAAAAAAGATTTTTTTTTCCTCTTAGAATACAAAATTTAAACTCATGAGTTCCAAACACCACTCCCTCTCCCCTTTCTTTTTCTTTGGTAGGATTTCCTTTTGAAATACTGGAATTGGCTGTTCTTCCAATTGCATTCACACCAGGTTTTGGCCATCTGGAGACAATGGAATTTAAGGAAATCAAAAACCTGATAAGTAATCACATGAGCAAAAGTATGAAGCCAGTACTAAGACCTTGTGCCTTGAGGTAAGGACCTCTTTTCTCTACGATAAGCAGAGTTTAGCTTGCAGCCTGGAACATCCGGGGACATTCTTTGTCACTTTTTCCCACTGTTTTTTTTACTAGTATGACCAGTGGAAACTTCCTTTCTGAAACTTCATCCTGCCAAGTGCAATTTACACTGACCAGTGGTTCCAGAAGTTACTGATGGGCACCCAGACAGGACTATTGGGTTCAGATTAGTTCCTTAGGCTAATGCACAGCACAGTTTTCAAGGAGGAGTTCTAAGAAAGGCTGTGGCAAAAGGCAAGGGGTAAATGTGTAAACAAACAATATTTTTTGATTGTCTGAATGCCTGATACAGGTCCCACCTGTACAGGTCCCTGATGTGTAAATAAACAATATTTTTTGATTGTCTGAATGCCTGATACTGGTCCCACCTGTATGGGATACAAGGTCCCACCACCCTCACACAGGGTCACTGAGGTACTTGGAATTCAGACATTCTCAGACAATCAAAAAACGCCTGAGACAGTGCATGTCTCAGAATCAAAGGCTGAAAAGAAGAATAGTTTTCCCCTTCCTATTTTATCACCAAACAAGCTTTTGTGTGGTCTGAAGATTTCTTTCTTCGTCAGGGTTTTCCCCTTGAAAAAGATTTCTCCGTGATTCTGGTGTATGTTTTTGTTCTCTCTCTCTTTCTGGCCTTCATTCCCTTCATGTTTGGCAAGGCTGGTGTACAGCCAGACTGCCCTGAGATGGTCTTATCATGGGTGAAAGGGATGATTGGCATGGGGAAAGGGAGATGGCTGGCTGGAGGATGTCGGAAGTGTGAGAATGGAATCTTTATAACCACAAAAAACCGTAACATTTCTCTGACTTCTCTGACTTTTAGCTGGACAAAAGGAGAGCCATTTCCATGTCTTTTGCGGCCCATCAGCCCATGAAAAGCACCTTCTTCAAAGGCTTTGAATTCCTCAGCTTTGATGCTTTTTGTAAAACCTCTGTGCTATGGTTGCCATGAGCAGCTGTCATTGAGGTGATTCAATTATAACAGTGAGCAGTTGTCATTACAATCTGATTCTCACAAAAGTCATTACAATGTTCAAGACCCCTGACTTGCCCCTGAACCAGGCTTGCCATACAGATCAATGTGGAGACAGACCGCACCTCTCCAGGAGTCTGTACACCTCTTTCCTTGGAACTTAAAAAGACATCAGATCACAGCCTCAATAGCCATCATGCCAGCCTCTCCTGCTCATCTCTCTCCTACAGCATAGCTTGGCAAGGATACAAACAGAGATGCAGTCTGCATGAGACGGTGGCCTGAGAAAGCTGGTCCAGGTTCTCCAGCTTGTAAATTAACTCTCTATTCTGGTGCATTCAGCAATTTATTTTGCTCAGACAAAAGCCAGGATGATTTGCCCTAAACTGGGCCAAAAGACACTTCTGAGACTGAGTCAAAGAAGTGGGGTATTTGCTTTATTCAACACGCTGGGTGTGGGGAATCACTCCTCCGAACACACACACCCCGGCACTTCTCACAACACAATATTAAGGGTACAAGTCATGAATATGCATCACATTCTTTGGGACAGGTGGGCTTATACAAATTATTTCTCGGAAAATAATATCATTAGCATGCATGCCATGCATGCCCTGTGTAAGCAGGTGGTCATGTTGAGGTAGATTCCCGGCAGTGATTCAGCAGCTTTTTGGGCTGATCCTTGTCCCCTTTATCTTGACAAGATCAAGGCGACTTTGTCGTCTTGGGTTTTGTAATCAACATTTGCTGTCTTTCAACAGCTAACTGTGGTTACATGAGTTAACTATTGATTACCCCCTTTTCAAGGAAGGTCATGAGATCCCAACAAGCAGCCTTCAATGGTTTGTTTTCTCCATTTAATTTGCTCTCTGGTATTGTATTTCCCTTGAATTATATTTTCCTTTGGGCAGATCTTGTTCTGAAAAAATTCTGGAATTACTTATATCTACCTAGGTGAAGCAACGCAAGGGCAGGTATAGGATGTTGTAGAGATGCCATCCAACTTATTCTGTGTATTTTTCCTGGAAGAAAAGTAACTCAATATCTGCATTCCCGGACAGCCTCCCAAAGACTTCTAGATTTCCATTTCAGCCAATTGATATCCACGTGTCTTCCTATGGATGTGATCTGATGTCTTTATTAGCCAAATATATTCAGTTCCTGGTTTCGAAAGCTTAATAAGTTAATAAATAAGGTACTCCTTATTTTTAGATCTATTAGCACTCTACATAGCTCAAATGGCAAATGGATGCCCAAGAGTACAAAACATTCATAAGCCTTATTCCTCTGCTTTTTGATAATCCCATTTCCTCCTGCTGAGAATAATTTTGTCCTTCTGATTTCTTTTATGTAGTCCCATTCTCTTACATGAAAGTAGATACCACAAACAATATTTGAGGAGGCTGAAGGACCAGGGTTGTAAAAATTGCTTCAGTGTTAATTCTGTTTTCTAAATAGAGGCACATTTTTTCCTGAATACAAGGACAAGACAGCAGAAGGTGAATGGTACTGATGCTTTTATTCTTCTGACCTTCTGCAGTATATACTTGGAAGTGTTGTGAGGAGACAGATTTTTATGTCATGAAGCTTTATGCCTATACACATTTTACCTATAGGCCATTTCATCTTTCTTGATGGTGAGGAAAGAAATAATGAGTGTTTACATATACATGGAGATGAAGGGAGAGAGAGAGAGACACACACATGCATACATGCACTGCAAAATGAGGTCTTTTTTAAAAAGCACATGGCTTTAGTGCTCTTGAATTGATACGTTCTGTCTTTTCAGAAGAAAGGCTTGTTTTGGGCAAGAGGCATGATGTTTATAATCATCCCTCTGTTACGTGGTAATCCTATTCCTATCCCCAGGTGAAGTCTTTCTGAGGTTATTCTTACAGTCAAGTGGTGCTGACTTGCTGCAGCTGTATTTCAGTGTACAGCAATGATGTCATTGCTGTCATTCATTATTATTTTTTATTTCTTTTTTTGATACAGTATCTGTTAATATGGAAACTCTGTGTTTCTGTCCACTTGCTAAATGTCTCTACTGACACCAAGTTTTCCATGCCAGGATGCAAGACACATTTTGATAAGATCTTTGCATGCCATGGTCCTGATGGATGGAGCAGTCTCTGTATTTTGATGTGGACAAGAAATAAATCCACCTGGGGGAAAAAGAAACACAAATAAGAGCTCATAATGTAACACCACTGCCAAATTTCTAACGCTATTTCCAAGTACGCATAGAGATGAATTACAGGTAAAATTAAAGAGTTGCGTTGTCACTTCCATAGACTTTTAGCAAGAAGTTTTAAAACTTGAACAGCATTTTAAAGGATACTTGAACAATGGTTTACAAAACTCTAACAATGTTTTACCATTTTCCTTTAAGAACCTCTGCAAGAACATATCTTGTTCATAACACACCCACAGAAGACTACAACTTACTAAAATCAGGGATGGAAGGGTGCGAAGGTCCTTTTAGGTGCTAGGTAAGCATCGCATGTAACCCTTTTAGGTTGCTCTGCCTCCCCTTGCCTCCTAGTTTTCTCTCTTCCTTGCTCATGTCATGACTTGGAGACACTGTAGTCCTTCAGGAACAAAATCACAATGGATACAAGGTCCCACCACCCTCACACGGGATAATTGAGGTGTTTGGAATTCAGACATTCTCAGACTGAAACCATTGAATTATGTAGTACAAAGTCCTGTTGGGAAAGGCAAAGATTCTTGTGGAACCCAAAAATGGTGAACTCTCCTGGCTCCATGAAGAAATCTTCACTGTACAGTAAATCTCATGGGCTAAAAAACTAGGACAAGTTAAGTCTTTGAGCTTTCTCCTTGGAGTCATAATATTCCTGAAAATGTTGGTTTAAGATTAAGATAGTAGTTGGAGTTCATGAATGGGAGAAAATAGTCCCTGGGCCTTGGCAAAAGGAAGTTGTGTGGAGGGGGTGAGAGGAAAAGTGAACCATATGAAAAAGTCACTGTGTAATGAGTATGGCCTTGACCCCTGCATCCTGATTTCCTATGGCGTATAAGTGTTTTCCTATAAATTTCTTGTAATTTTCTCCTCTGGGAAGTATCTAATGTTTAAAATAGAGACAGTAGGCATGCATCTGAAGGAAATTTTGCTGCCCACGTGATTGTGTGGTTTTTTTTACTATATTAACTGATTTACTGATAGAAGGACATCACTTTACCTATTTTCATGACTATTTTCTGTCTGTTTTCATGCAACCTGTAGAAAGTTAATGTTAAGCTTTCTGAACAGCTATCAAACCTGTTGGAACCTGAGGCACACACACACAATCAAAAGTTATCAAAGGGGTCAGGCTGAACACAACTGTGCAAGACTTCATTTGGAAGCCAAATCAAAAACCATTTAAATCTGAGACACAAGCTCTCAGAGTTTTCTGACCCAACAGATTTAACATTGCAGAAAAAGACGCGATTCCCACTGAAACACTCCATGCTTATATAATCTACCAGCTCTTAGTGCATGTCATCTCGGCTCCCTCAAGTGGCCGGTCCCCGAGAGTGGACACTTTCCTTTTGTTCCACAGCATGACTGTTTCTTACAGCACAGGGGTTTGAGGTCTCTGCTTCAGGACCACAGCACCAAGCCATGCTAAAGGGTATCGTGTGTTTGTTTGCAGCCATGATGTGTAAGAAATTGGTACCCAGCTCACCACAGTTCTCCAGTCTAATCATCCAAGAAAAGACTGAAGGGAGCAGGACAGTTTTTTCATGTCCTGTTTCTTGACATCCTCTAGAGGACTGCCTTGGTGTTGGTAATTTTCTCTAAATTCAAAGACAGTTCCTAATGGCTTTGCCTTGATTGTGGTCAGCCTTCATTAGATATACTAGCTGAGGTATGCTCTAAAAAAGGCTGGCTTGGGACCCATGAGACCACGCACAGGCAGTAACCTCTTGAAGTTCAGCAAAAACAAATACAAAATCCTCAACTTAGGACAGTCCTGGGACTGGGGCTGACTGTAAGGAGCAGCTCTGTGATAGAGGAGCAGATGAATGTGAGGCATTGCAAAAAAAAAATCAAGGCACATGCTGCAGCGAGGCATACTTTGGACAGAGGAAGTAAAGAAATCAACATGACAGAGGTCAAGTGCTGAGCACAAATTTTTCAGTAACTAGACAAGGCCGTGAGTGACCAACTCTATGACTGACTTTGGTTATCCCTGCTATGGATTGAAGTGGGACCAGATGATTCCAAGCTCCTTTCTGACCTCTGTTATTCTATAATCCATGAAACATATGCAGGGTCTAAATTCTTCTGGTTTTCACTGCAGGATTACATCAAAAGTATTTACACACCTTGGCAGAGACCCTGACAGTCAGCCAGCCTACAGGCTCAGCCCTGCTCTTGACCTCCCTCCCTTCCCTCTCCTATGCTGTGCAGGGAGTCAAGCTTTATCCTAAGTCCTTCAGCCAGGTTTTGACCAAAATATACACCTACCCTCTAATGGCTGAGGCCACAAAGCTTTACCTTATCATCTCAACTTAAAATTCAATTGCATTTAGTCCCATGGATCTTAGAATGCACTGACCCCTCAGCATTGCCCCCACTGCTCAGGCTGCCTGTGCTGTTCCCATTGCATGAGAGGCTGCTGGAGCACTGGGCAGCAACAAGTTCCCAGGAGATGCTGCTACAGCACAAACCACACTGGAGAAACAGACAAGTCCTCCAGGGGTGTTTTGTCACATGAAAAGTGAGGACAGAAGGTAAATTCACAAGGGCATGAGCCTAGGGTTTTTTTCAGGAAGTTCTAGTGCAAGAAGATGGAGATGGCTCGCTTCTGCCATTGTAAACAGGAAGGCTTTTTGTGCTCCCTCGTATGCACAGTTCTGGTGAGACAGACCTCTGCATTTATCTCCTTTTGGAAAGAGAACTTTTGTATGTCACCTTTAATTCATTAGATCTTTCCTCAAAGAGAGGCCTCATCCTATAGCCCCTTGACAACTACAATTTACCTTCTCTGTTTTAAGTTTTCCATGTCCTTACAGGCAGACATTTTCTGGATTTCTTTAAGGACATAGAAAGATTTCTCAGCAATGCAATATGTGTGGTTTTAATCTCATGAAACAGGAATGCAACTTCATCTGTTTAGTTTGAAGATCAGTTGGATGGCAACAGGAATGGGTACATAAAGCAAGGGCAAAATGGTAATACAAATGCTGAACCTGAACTTAATCTGCCCATTTCACAGCATACAGAAATACTTCCTGAACATTTACTCTATAGCCATACTTTTAAGCTAAAAAGCCCCTAGCACAGTTTATCCCTGCTCGTGCAATGTCACAACAAGCTCCTGGACTTCAGCATGCCATATGACAAATACATAACTCCCTGAGACCATTTTCAGAAATGGCTTCCCACTTCATTTAGAAAACACAGGACATGCTGCAACAGGTGCTGAACAAACTTGTGAGTTTTCTCTTTTGTCACTTTTTTTTTGCTGGATGGTATAGGTATAGACTGGAAATAGATGATGTGCTTTTTAAATAAGTGGGGGAGCTCTCCTGCTTTGGTTCACATTCTAGTTCAAATCAGCAGCATAATCTGAAAGCAAATATCCTGATCCTCTTCACCTCCTATGCATTGCTTTGCATCATGGCATGATTACAGAGTGCAAAAACTGGAACTTTTTCAGATGAAAGTAAACTGAAAGATGTGGGATGTCCCTAATGAGTTCCAACCTCTATGGACATGACTAGACTGGAACTCTTCCAAAGTAAAATAATCTGATGGATGGTGCCAAATTTGGTCCTTGGTACTGGTTCCATCACTCTACAGATCTACTTCTATTGCACTGCATTATGTGTTAATGTAGACAGCTCTTTGTCCACTCAATTACTCCTTT
This sequence comes from Dasyornis broadbenti, assembly GCA_013397935.1. Lineage (NCBI taxonomy): Eukaryota > Metazoa > Chordata > Aves > Passeriformes > Dasyornithidae > Dasyornis > Dasyornis broadbenti. Next base: position 57,824 of record VZRN01004515.1, on the reverse strand, counting down.
TGGCTCCTTGTGCACAGCAAAGTCTTCATGACATGCTGGATAGCAGTTTACTCAGATAGTAAAGACGAAAGGTTTTATATAATCTTTTACCTTTCTACACTTAGGATACACATATGTCACTGCTATGAGTGTGAGCTTCAGACAAAGTTTATTAGAGAAGTCCTGCCATTGAGTCATGAGGCACAGAAAGGATTCCCCTTGCTTTCTAAGCTTCTCAGAGAGGAGTCTGGGGGCAGCTGGATCCCATTTTAGCCCCAGACTTCGTCAGCAGTTTAAATTACTCAATCCAGAAGGATTAAAGATGGCAAATCAGATATATTTATATAAAGTAATTTATTTATTGTGACTAATGATTAGACAAAAAGATCTTAATCAGAATTATTTACGCACAGTGTAAAAGCTAAAAGTACCAGTAGTGTATAATATAGGATAGTGCACTATACTAAAGTCAAGATACTAAAGCAATTATATTAAAGCAGGCAAAAAGAAATACTTTTTAAAATAGAGACTGATGTAACTCACCCATACCACGCTTAATCTCTTTCACCCAGCCTTGAGGATTATCTTTGCAGGGTGTCCTCTATCCAAGAGAGTAATCTCCACACCCTTCAAGGAGGAATAAGTTAGGAGAATCATACCATATGAGAGTGGACTGGACTTTCATAGCATAAAGTGATTGACTGCCAATCATGTCTCAGGCTGCCTCACTATCAGGATGTTTTTTCCGGGTTGGTGAGCTAGGCAGGTTTTAGCATAATTCAACAGTAAAAGAAGTACATGATGCCCCCTCTCAGACCACCACTGACAGCATCCAAAACAAGACATTGTTTGTTTGACCACAATCCAAAGGAAATGAGTCCTGCTACAATATGCTAATAACCCAGTAGGATTAGAAATGGAATGAAGATACTCAGGTCCTGCACTTTTAAGAAATTAGGTGATAAGACCAGGATATTTTCAGGCATAAATTTAGGCTTTTGTACATTTCAAGACCTCCAATCAAAGTGACATGGTACTATTTCAGTCCATTAACTGTGGGGAGTTGCAGCATTTGCTAATGATTTGCAGTACCAGTGACATATGCTGAATTTGTAATGCTCAGCCATTTGGAATACCTAAAGTAATAAAATAATTTTGCCCCAAACACCTGACTTTGTGTTTTGGTGTCTGGATTGAGACTTCTAAGAGGAAAAACATTGGTCAGCACCCCCTTAAGAGTCTTCCTTTGGTCTCTGTGTGCATGTAAAGACTGGGACTGAGCTCTGCCCCTGTGAGTAAGAAAGGCAAGGGACATTTTATTCCCAAGCCTTGGACAAGCCTACCTAGGGCAGAGGGGTCCCACAGTAATATGCTGCAGCCTGGGCTCAGGTGTTGTCTTGGTTTGGAAGACAGGTGTCTGCTAAGGAAGGTGGAAACCTGCCTTAGAGGATATGACCCCCTCCCTCCAAATTGTTATAAGGTCGAAATCAAAGGCTCTCAGGCAAAGATATGGGAAAAGGAGTAACAGTTCTTTACTCGTATCTATAACGAGGAAAACAAGCAACAATAACAGTAGCAATAACAAATAAACAGAACAGAAGCCCGGTGGCAGTTTTCTCTGGGCTGCCAGACACCGCCCCTCCCCTTTGGTACAGTTACAGTCACGGCCAGCAGGGGGCGCTGTGGCGAGTGTTCAGCTCCTCGGTGATAGTGGATGGAGCTGAGGGCAAGGCGGCTGCACGGTGAGCGGAGCTGCAGCAGGGAATCTCAGGGCAGCAAACTGGGCAGCAGAGCTTGTCCACTTGAGCGGGTGAACAAAAGAGTAGCAGAGACTCCAGCAAGGAAGAAAAACCCGGCACTGCTGAGCTCCCGCGGCAGCAGTGAAGGGAAAGAAGAAACAGCAGCTGTCTCCTCCAACAAGTCCCGGGGACAAGTGTGTCTCTGCCCACGGCCAGCCACCTTTTTCTTCTCTTGCCACACCTGGCTATGTTTTTAGTCTCTTAAGTGTGTCTTTGTCCCTTAGGTACCCAGTCGTTATCTCTTAAGTACCCAGTCGTTAGGCTCGTTAAGGTATCTCGAGCCACAGAATGGAAAAATTCCCAACCTCCAACAGGTGTCCAGCAGATTTCTGTGTACCTTCAGTGGACTGTGACAGCCCCTATCAATCAGAGTGTCCCATGGGCTTGTGAATTCTGCAGGGAATTGTCTCCAGGCTTTGCTGTTGCAGAGGTTAACCAGCCAGCTGCCCAATCCAGCCAACACTTTAATAACTGTTCCTAATTAATCAGTTAAAAAAACACTGATTCTGCTCTTTCAAGTATGATCAAATTTCTGCGGACACATACTGCTTACAAAGACAGACTTTAATGTTCCCAGCAGACTTGACTTGTCTGGGTAGAGGCTGAAAATCTTTCTTGAGAAGTCTTGAGAAGTCAGGAGATCACCATGGTTGTCCTCTGAAAACACTTTCCCAGACAAAGTGTCATTCCAAAAAGGAGCTCATGAGAGAGAGCCCGAGCATGTAAGTGCTGAGTGCTGTCATGCCGGAAAATGGATAAAGTCAGATTTCACGTTTAAAGCAGTTCAATATTACTATTGTGTTTGTCATGAGATTAAATTCCTGCCATTTCTCACCCCATTTGAATCTTTGTGGTGAGAACAAAGCAAAGATCAACCCCCACTCTGCCAAATAGTTCTTACAAAATTTTGTGTGAGAATAGGAGAGTGTGTATATCTTTGCTTTGTTTGAAATGCCACTTCAGTTATTTATTTCTGAATGTCTTTTTTTTTGTTACATGTTCCCTATTCAAACATGAAAAGAACTAATTTACCTCTTCAGTGCATCCCCTATTCCCATCACTGTGGTGAAAGGACAACTGCTTGTTCAATCATCTTGCTAATGCCACCAGGCAGACCACGCTCTGCTCTGTTTCCATGGGTCAAAAGGAATTAATTGCTCTTCCAAAAGTAGTCAACACATGGGCTAATAGAAGGTCACTGCAGACATTATTCCTATGCATGAAAACATGAACGCTAGTGTCTCGGGTTCGAGACAAGTTTTAGGAGGCACCTCCTCCCACCACCACTACAGAACTTTTGGAGGCCAGTGAAAGAAAACCAAACCTATTTATTTAACAAAACAAAACAAAGCAAAATGCCCACAGAACACAGGAAAGGGCAAAGGACTTACTTAACCTGAGTGAACAGTCCGATAGGTTTTAGTGTCCGGTTTTTTCTTGGGCGTAGCTTTCCCCTCCACCAGGGGTTCTGCGAGGCTGGGTGACATCCCTCAGGTGGCCTCTTGGAGGATTCTTGCCTGCTTCCTCTCAGAGATTGTCTGATGTCTCGGATGAGAAAGCAAGTTGAGAAAACACAGTCCAAAAGAGGAATGCAGAAGGAGCAGTCCTCTCCCACCACCGCCTCTGCTGGAAGCCGGGAAGAATAGAAAACCACCTCCCTCTACCCTTTTAAAGCAAAACACCTGGGGGAAGGGTTTTCAAAACAACCTGCGCCAGCAGAGCTCCTCCCAGCTTCTTAAAGCTACAGAGCACATTGTCTAAGCATAAAGCAGATGACATGGAATACAAGATTATCATAACATCACCCCACGACAGCTAGTGATACCATCAAGTCCACACAAACCTACTGTGCAGCAGTAGCTTTTGATAGTGAATGGAACACACAGCAAGCAAGACCATATGTGAGAGAAATGCCTCCATTTTTGACCTCCTGAAAACTCAGTTGTGGCTTATTCCTGAAACTATTTAACTGCCTTAGAGTAGAGTGTGCTCCTCAATGCACACCTGCAACATCTGGAACTGTTGTTGACATCAGGAAAAAGAAGGAGTACAACAAACGTGTACCCAGGATCCCAGGGAAGAGAAAAGCTGGCAGCAGTGGAGATAGGGATGATGTGGAGGAGAGGCAAGACCTGATTCAGGGTGTAAACATACAAACCCTCCAGTGCACAGCTTGGATGTGGGTGAGGGGTGCATGGGTCTGCGGGGGTCCTGTCATATAAAATACTGATGGTGGGATATTAGATATGTGACCAGAGAACTGGTTACCATGATGAGTTGAGGGACAAAATCAAGGAGCAAAAAACCAAACTTAGTAAGGCAGCCCAATTAAAGTGGAAGGCCATAGCACTGCCACTACAATCACATGGTCCAGTTCTGTGAAGCCCTGTGAGAATCAAGGTGCCCTGAGGGTTGGGGAATTGTCCAGTCTTCCCTGTGAGACAGACACAAGGGGAGCTTAGCTCCTCACAGGATGGCAAATAGCTTTGGATTTTTTCTCCCTCCATGCAGCTGTGTCCCCCTTGTCCCCATTCTCAAGAGACAGACTGAAGGACAGGGACTGTCAAAGAAGTTAAAATTGCAACCAGTCCTCCTGAGAGCAGGGCTGGAGAGAAGCGGCCCCATGGCCAGTCCATAACAAAAAATTACTGAGAAATACCCAGAGACTGTATAAAAACCTCCTGAAACTGAGTCAGTCCAAATTATATATCCTAGTTCCCCATTATAACCAAGAATATCAGTATTTCTTCTGCAAATGCAAATTTCTGAATACAAAGCAGAAAGAAAACACTAGTAGATCTTTGCATTGTGCCAAAACACATTTTTCCTCCATCATAAATGCATAGGGTTTTTTCTGTGGGGTTTCAGATGGAAGCAGAGCCTGGCCTAGACCTGGCACATGTTAAGAGCCAAGTCTCATTAAAATGCACAGTGGGTACAATTAAACAACGTTGATGTTAATGAATATATATGTGGTACCTGGGATTTTAGACAGACTCTAGCTCCATCTCAGGACTTTGTCCTAAATTCACTGTGCACATACATCAACTGGTTGTGGAAGCCTGGGAGAAAGGCACATTTCCTTTCTGCAAAGCAACACTGTTGACTGTGCCTCATGCCTTGCAGTGCTGAAACATGAAGGCAGTGGGATCACAAATACCCTGCTTCAACCATTACCAACCCTCATTAAAAGATGAACTGTGGCGGTGCACCAGGCAGCTCCTGTGATCGCTGCCCTGTCCCCATCTGGCACAGCCGGAGTGGCTCCCGGTCCATCTGTCCAGACTCCTGGTGCCGATCCCAGGGAGTTCAGTGTATGGGTAAATAAAGATGTTAGTTGGGTTAGTCCCCCTGGGGGCAGAGAATCAACAAGTGGAGTCTAAGGGCTTGCCACTCCCCCAAGGATGTCAATCCCCAGGCTCTCCTCCCCTTATTCTTGAAGTTTCTTTATCGTTTGTCAATCTGTTCTGTCCATTAAGTTGTCAATCCTTAAACCCTTCCCCTTGCTTCTCCCTTGTATCCTCCTACCCCTAGAACCTTCTACACTGTTTGTTCCCTCATTGGTTGTCATCCTTGAACCCGCCCCTGAGACCGCCCTGGGCTAATGTCTATTGGATTATTCTTATTATGTAATCAGTTCCCATTGGCGCATGGGATTGTCCCCTCCCTTCTCCTCCCAACTCCTCCCCTCCTTAAAACCCCCATGTCACCCCTTTGTTAGGGCGTTTTGTGCGTGGTCCCTTTCAGTGTATATTGACCTCACGTCCCTTTGTGGGGCTGGGGGAATAAAGGACATTGGAATTTGCCACCACAGAAGGTCTTCCCCAAACTCTTTATTCTTGTGTAAGCTACATTCACCTGCGGCTGCAGCTTCGCCCATTCAGTGAGTCGGGACACTTCTACCGCAACTGTATCAGCTGGTTGCCAGGAAACGGCCTCCCTCAGAGCTGCCGGAGGCCTGGTCTGCTTTAGGGCAGAGGTGCCTGTTTCTGTTGAGCAGGTGGCCTTGTGTGCTGAAAGTCATCTGTCTGGCCACACCGGGCCTGAGTAGCGGTCAGTGAAGCACGACAATGAACTGTGAAAAATGAACAGTTTAGTGCAACAATATGAGTACAGCTCAGAGATGTAAGCATTGAGGAACAAAAAAGAAGGAGGAAATGCCCTTCATCAAAAGGCTGATAAGCACATTTTTAGGAAAAGGAGATCAGGGATGAGATGCACATAAAAGTTACATAAATGCAAAACTAGCCAAGCTTCCATGTGGAGAAGAGGGGACAAATGCACTTTATTAAGTTGTTTCTAAATTTGGAGTAGATGAGATGAGCCTTGAAGGAAGCACTCATTTAAGATTGATGTGGGGTAAGTGCAGCAGGGTTCAACTGCAGGAATACTTTCAGCTGTTGAAAGGACTGCCATAAACCAGTTCTCCAAGTTGTCACTCACTGACACTTTCCAGTGTTTTCTAACAAAAATAAGCTGTTAAAAAGAGACTCTGGAGACAGCTTGTCTTTGGCTGCCAGTGTAATTTCTCACAATTGTTTCACATAGTAAATGCTTTTGGAATACGTCAGGGATTGTTTGAAAAAGAGACAACTTTGAGGCAGATTTTTAAGTTACTCTTATTTATACTGGCAAAGCACTTTATACTGCTTTAAAACAGAAAAAAAAAGGCTACAAGGAGATTGCAACCAGCTAGTTAGAGCCATTAAAGTTGCTGATAGATAGTGCTTCCGCAGAGGTATTTGTGGTACCATACAGCTATGGAGACATAACCTTGTGCTTGCATGGGATTGTGTGAATCCTGGAGACAATGAAATGGTTATAAACCCACAGGATAAAACAACAATCAGGAACTGCAACGTACAGTGCAGCCCTCATACTAACATGTTGCTGAAATCCTTGCTGACAAAATTACTGTGAAGTTTACTACCTAGGGCAACGAAGGCTACATTGAGCAGGAGAGGGCAGAGACCATGAACAGCCTGGCTGACATGGAAGTCATCTTTAACTCTTCCACATCAGTCATGATTCTGACTTTTTCTAAGACCTCTTCCTGCCTTTCCTAACCTTGAAATGATTGCCAGCAGGGTTCAACTGCAGGAATACTTTCAGCTGTAGAACTGTACAACAACCATCTTTGCTAAAAATGAAAAAGAAATACTAATATTTTGATAAGGTTGATATAAACCACATCTCAGCCATCTGGAAAAAATTCTGCTGTTTTTCACTAAAGAAAAACATGCATAATCTATGAAAATACTATGGTCAATTCTAAGTGAGGCTTTTAAGTGTTTCCACAGAGTGCAGTATGTTGTCTTGTTTCTGTACAAAGGACATTTAAAGAAGCTTTTATGTGCATTTTGCTAAGGTACTCGTTCATTATGGGCCATCTTCAGCAGCAGCAGGATGTACTGGCTAATGCAGCTCCAGCTGCTGCTGTGGGACCTGGAAGGTGTAAGGCCTCTTCAGTCCAGTGTACACCCTAAAAGTCAAAAGGAGGCAAAGGACAGCCTGGACATCCTTTGCTTGGGGATTCCCCATGGAGAAAGGAAGGGGCTGTGTGAGCTGGCCAGCAGGAACGCACTTCTATAAATTCCCAAGTGGTCTGCAGGCTTATGTTCCAATTATTAGGTGGCTCTCTGTGGACAGACTATGGGCACCCAGGTGTGGACCATGCATCTCCACAAAAGACACCCATGGCTCCAATCCACAGCCTCTCCAGGACCTGCTTTCCCAATAATCTCTTTGTCCCAGCTTGTCATGGATGTAAATTTTGTATGGCCCATGTGATGTTTGAAATGTGCTTTGCTCTGGTGTGTGGACCAAAAGGAGCTATATAAATGCAAATTTAGTGTATTAATTTATTCTATACTGAAGATTGTACTGAAGGCCAGGTAAATTACACCCACAGCATTAACCAGTCAGCTCTTAATGTCATCCACTTCAGGAACAATAACTTCCCATAGAATTTGTTAAGCATTATTTTATTTTGTTAGTCCTTGCAGACTATTTTAATCAAATTACACTTCTCCAGGTGTTTTCCATCTGGCTGGACCCACTAGCTGCTGAATTCAAGGACCCTGATCATGACTACCTGCGTCATTTGCTGACCTTGCCACAAGACCACAATGGCAGCACAACAAGGTCCATCCATCTAGCGCAGCCCTCGCTTCTCGCAGCTCATTGCTGAGATCCCCAGGAGCTGAATCCTTGCCCTGAAACTTTAACAATCTGCAACAAGAGCAAGTCCTTCATCACTCACTCTGGTTTTACCCGCAGTCCCTTCATTATTTCTTTTATTCCCTCTGAAAGTGTATGGCTGTCCCCAGCATTGCTCTCATTATCCCTCTGTGAACACTGGAAAAAGAACATATTTACATTTCCTGACGTGCTTAGTATTCCTGTCATTACTGTCTCTCTGAGCCTGCCCTGACCTTTGCAATGACATTTTCAGCAACTCTATTCCCAACACTTTTTCTGTGCTGCTGTTTCCTGTGCAATTTTGGCTTCATTTTTCCTGCTTTATTTTTGTTATTATTTTCTTCTTTTGTTCTTTTATGCACTCCGGTATAGATCCCTGACCATAGTGTTGGCCTGGCGGCCCTTCCAGACATTGCTTGTTCCCTACCACAAGCCTCACTGTGGTTTGTAATGCTGCTGGGTACTGAGTACAAGGAAATTAGGGCCTGCTACAAGTGAGGCCCAGCACATGGAAGGAAGTTCTGCATGTGTAACTTGGGAGAGCTCAGCTATTCTGCTGTTGGGACATAGGTGCTGCTGGCCTCACGCAGGGATGGAATGTCAGGGGAAAGATGAAGCTTGCAAATGCTGGCATCACTAACACTGTTGTTTTAGCCTCAGGCTAAACCCAGCTGCAAGATCTGAAGCTGTCTGCACCTGTATCCCCTCAGCTTGTCACACCTCTGTGCTTCTGTGTCCTAGAGTCCTCATTGCTGCACATACTTCAGACCCCCAGGGAGCCTATGAGATGCAGGAATACAGCTTCCTTTAGGCTATGTGGGGAAAATCATTTGTACTGGTTGTGGACCTCTGGTTCTGTTTAGAGGCTCAAACTCTCAAACCATGTCAAGCCCTTGTATGGATTTGTCTGTTAAGTCAATATGTGGCGGAGTTAGACCTTCAGTTGCCATAGAGAAGTAAAGCTTCAGTGAGGGCAATGGATTTGCAGTGATTGACACTGGCATAGCTGACAGTGCACAAGAAAAAAATTATTACACTTCTGAGAATGCAAGACACATTGTATGGAAAGCAGATAGAAAACCTATGAGTTACTTATCAGAACATCCTTATCACCACCACCACACCACCTCCTCCTTTACCAGTGTAACAGAACTGATATGGTTCAGGATGGCACCTATTCATTATTTTCATATCTATTTTCCCCTTTCTTTCCTTTTCCCTAGCAGGCATTATTTAGCAGCAGTGCTGTTGGAGAAAACTAGTACCCTGGTTTTGTACTATCAGTCAATGAGTTCCTCACAGCTCAGAAAGAACAAATGCTACTCTTGGAAAGGTGTCTCCAAATCCCTGAAAGAGACACCCTTAATCTCTGGGAGCACCTTGGAGAAGCAGCGTGAGAAAGACAGATGCAGAGCAAGGCAGTTAACAGCCTCATTACAGCAAGAGGGACCCAGGTCAGTACCTTGGCTAAAGCAGCACGAGGGTTACAGTGTGGAAGAGTGAGGAGGGCAGGAACAATATCATTTCATCTAGGCAAGCTGAACAGCAAAGACTGACGCTCTTCCATTACTAAAAGGTGATATTACGGTGACACAGCTAAAGGGACAAGCCATTTCTCCCCTGAAATACAAAAAATGCTTTTGGCTTCTGATGATTTTTGTAGCTTCACAACTTTTTCGGTTTTCAGGAATAGATGGAGTGCCACAATGCTAGTAACAATTCATACATGTGACTGCTGCTATGGAGGGAAAGGGGTTGAAGGACACAGGGAACTAAACAGTTCCTTGGAAAACAGGTGTGGCAAAGAGATCTAATAAATCCAATAGAGATAATGCATCCATCTAAGAGTACAGAGCCATCCTGTCCAAGCACTTTGTCTTTGATTACGTGACTACTTTTATCTTCAGTGGGAACACAAATCTCCCTCTGGATTAGTGAGGGAGGTTTGTGCTGGCCACATACCAGTGTCCACACATGGCTGCCACACATAGATCAGACACTTCACACCAGCATGATTTTGTGAGACCCTTTCAGCTTTCCACAGCAGTTGCAGTCTGACATCACCATTCCCTCCAAAGTCTCCCTCTTCCAAAACTCCCTGGGGAGAATTGCCTGTTGAGACAGTGCCTGTTGACATCTGCTCAAGCAGAGAGGGATGCATGAGAATGACCAGCAAACAGCCTTGGGACATACTTTGCCCAGGGTGGACTGGCAAAGCAAGGAGCAGCTGACAGAGTCAAGTTGCACAAGTCATTACAGGTCTTGTAACTCAATCAAATGAATCTTAATTTCTTCATCTAGATTAGTGCAAGAAAGCAGAGGCAAGAAAACATCTATACTAGCAGATGCCTCACCAAAACAAAATACAGTAAAACTTGTTTAAACTAGCTCTACCTTAGAAAATAGTCGCAATGGCTACTGCTTATCTATCTTGCTAGAGCTTTGCTGTCCCCTTTAACAAAAAATTCATTAAGGTATGTTTTTTCTTTGCATGTGGAGAACATAAACTCACCAAGTAATAAATCTTTTCCTTGTTTCTGGCTCATTCTGTTGAGTTTGAGTTTCCTTGTTGTTGCCAGCTGAGTTCTGGCAGATGGGTTACACTTGGAAAGTGAGGTTTCCAGGACTGAGCAGCAGCTGAAGCAGGAGTGTGAATACCAAGATCTGGAACCGGGCAGCAAATCTTTTGTGAGCTGTCACCCTTAAAAGAGTTCTTATTTCTTTATGAAGAAATGCAAGAAGCTGCAAATGTGTTGCTCTTTCCTGGAGACTGGACACACAGTATATCCTCTGCCCAACTGGCCAAATCCAAGTAGAAGGTTCTACAGGCTTGTTAAAGCTTGTTTAGATGACTTACCAGGCTTTATGGAGCTGTTTTTCAGCTGCCCTTTCCAGTTGCCTCTTACTCAAATAGAAGAAGGAGTTGCAGAGAGCCCAGCAGCACAGCTATGGAAAGCAGACCTGCTTGCTGGGTATGCTCAGCAATGCATTGATTCCTGGAATAAGAACGTGAGAACCAGGGCATGCACTGCCATCCCAAGAAAGACTGTTGAGAGAGCACTAAGAGTCCTAAAATAGATACAATTTTGCTTATTCTGGGTAAACTAGATCATGTGTGAGTACTACACCTTCGTGGACAAGTGAAAGTATCAGCAGCGAAGTGTAGCAATTTGTAGAGTTGTTCTAGTATACTTGTGGCAAAAAGCTGCTGCACCTACAGTATATTTATGTCAATACCTCAACAAGTCTGTGACCGTTGTGGCACTTGAGCAGTGCCAGTGCTCTCAGATTTCCTATTCTATCCTATCTTTCCTATCCAGGTGAAGCTGTAACTACATTTCTTTCCAACCATGACTTATACTTTTAATGAAAATGAAGCAAAAGAACAACCAGCAAGGACTAGCACTTCCCAATTCTGCAGTCTGAAACAGGAGGGGACAGTAGATAATTTGGTGGGTCGAACACTTGCTTTCTTGAGTAATTTTGCTTTTCTCAGAGGAAGTTGTAAATGTGCTGCCTAAAATCCAGGCATCAGTGGGGGGAGAGATGTTTGTGGGATTTACACTGCAAAGAGCCTCTGTGCTTGGGCAGTCAGGAAAGAATGCCTGTTGCCCTTCCCTGGACAAGAACGCTGCAGCTGAGAAGGGACTGGAACAGCCATGGTTCAAGAAACACAGGTAACAGACAAGTAGCCTGGTCTGGGCTGACTCCAGTAGCCTGATGTACATATAGAATACAGACAGCAAACATTTGTAATGCTTAAGATATAATTTCCAGGTGCTATTCACTTCACACATATCCCTCTTTGATTTGGTAGTCTTTATCTCTGGCTTTAGGAGATGCTCAGCCTGTGTTGGGGGATAGCAACAACTTCAGCTCCCAGAATCTGATCAAGACCTTGTCTCAAGGAATAACCATGAATCATGGAGGGACTTAGATCTTTTCATCTTGCCCATGAGCAGTGGGTGTATTCTGGCAAGCTATTGTAAGTAACTATTCTGCCCTCCACAGTGGATGCTCCATCCTTCCTCCATTGCTTCTGCAAGGAAACAGGGAATGCTGTAGATAGTAGCTGGTCTGAATTTATGAAACTAAGACTTCAGAAGAAACACTGTATTAATCTCAATCTTAATCTTAGGCACAATCTAATCAATCAATATAAATTAAGAAGATAATTAAAAGAAGCAATAAGGAAGTAATAGGAACTCCATATCTGAATCAGGTTTGAGGCTTTGAAATGCTTTTCAAAGTCTGAGTCGCACCCAGTGTGGAGATACTAGAGATATTCTAGTTAGCAAGGGAACTCTGTCTGACAGCTTGTCATGGGGCAGCTACTGAGGAGTCTTTCTGCATTCACCCAGCTGAGACCCACCTGCCTCTCTCCTCGGTTCTGCACAAGCTCAGATACATCCTCCTCCCCTAGCTGGGAGTCACTCTTCTCCAGGGTATCTGCATCTCTCTGGAATCATGCTGTCATGTGCTGTCACCTCTGTATGCCCTCCCTTCCTGACATGAGTTGAGGCTTGACTACTCCTCAGCATGTGGTCCTCTCGAGGGAGGGAACCTGCATGCAGGGAGGCTAAACTGAAGGAGAAGGAGGAAACACTTTCTTGCACCACTGTAATTTCAACTTTGAAAACTTCTGAGTCTTAGTCTCCAGGGAATAGAGCCAATTAAACAGCAGTCTGGAAAGCCTACCAAGCATCTCCTCCTTTCAGTGGAAGTCCTTCTCTGAGTGACATGAGTTGAATGGTGGAAGACTGTCGTGGGGTGATGTTATGATAATCTTGTATGCCATATCATCTGCTTTATGCTCAGACAATGTGCTCTGTAGCTTTAAGAAGCTGGGAGGAGCTCTGCTGGCACGGGTTGTTTTGAAAACCCTTCCCCCAGGTGTTTTGCTTTAAAAGCACGGAGGGGGAAGACAGTGGGGGTTTTTTTCCGTTCTTCCCGGCTTCCAGCAGAGGCGGCGGTGGGAGAGGACTGCTCCTTCTGCATCCCTCTTTTGGACTGTGTTTTCTCAACTTGCTTTCTCATCCGAGACATCAGACAATCTCTGAGAGGAAGCAGGCAAGAATCCTCCAAGAAGACACCTGAGGGATGTCACCCAGCCTCGCAGGACCCCTGGTGGAGGGGAAAGCTACGCCCAAGAAAAAACCGGACACTAAAACCTATCGGACTGTTCACTCAGGTTAAGTAAGTCCTTTGCCCTTTCCTGTGTTCTGTGGGCATTTTGCCTTGTTTTGTTTTGTTAAATAAATAGGTTTGGTTTTCTTTCACTGGCCTCCAAAAGTTCTGTTGTGGTGGTGGGAGGAGGTGCCGGCTCCGTCCCTGTGGGGAAGGCATTTAGCCGAAACGCTTTCCTCCTAAAACTTGTCTCAAACCCGAGACAAAGACTAAACAGACAGGAGCAGCAGCAAGTTGTTTCTAACAGAATAACTTCAGCACTTCATATTTTGGGACACTGTCATTAAAATGCAATCAAATTTTCAGAAGCAAATCTACTGAAACTAGAGAAGACTTTGATTTCTACTTTTGCAACCAAATTTGGTGACACGTCTGAACATATTTTTCCCTGATTACCTAGAGGACACTAGCAGAATTCAGAAAGATAGTCAGTCTTCATCTTCTTGCTTGGCAAAGAAAACCAGACATGGTTGACACTCTCAGTAGGATATTCCTTAGGAGTTCACCTCTTCAATCAACTAACATTCACCCAAGCACTTTCAAACACGAAAAAGACCCTGCTGATGAAAATAACTGCTTCTTGCTTGTATTGCTGAATAAAAAACATACCTGCAGAGCTGCAGGTATCCTTTCTGGGAAGCCAGAAAGGATACTCCAGACTACTACTGTAATATACAGGTTGCTCTGTACAGATCTTTTTATTTCACCTACCTCTGCACTGAGTGAAGTGACTGGAACTTTGTAGCTGCCACTATTCATACTCATACCAGTGGAGGGCTAGAGCCTGTTTGCCAAGTTTTGATTTTCAGACCACCAGAGGCTTAGAATCAACCTCTTGTCTGGTCCCTGTGGTTAAACATGCCAACCTGAACGTGCCTGGAAACCTTGTAAGCTGGAGGTTTTGTTACATGGTTTATCTCAAGCTATGAGAGCTTTTGGTACTTGGTATTTTCCCTAACACAAAGAATCAACAAGTCATCTTTTAACCTTCCATCTTTGTTTATCTGAGCTACATGTCTCAGTATATGTGCTTGAAGACCTTTGTGGATCTTTTCTGCCTTCTCTATTTCCTTTGATTTCGAAGATTTTGAAATATTCCATTTTCTTCGAAGTTTCCAAAATAAGAACAACAAATGGTGTGTAACACACAAAGGACAGTCAGTCAGTTCCTCCCTCCTTAAAATGAAAAATACTTGTCCATTTTCTGGCTCAGTAATGGCCCAAGAACCCTTCCAGGCTTTCAAGGGTGTCATAGTTCTGCATCCACAGACTGTAGCCCAGGAACTGGCCTCTGTCAGGCGCATCTTACTTCCTACCACAACCCATTACAAAGTGTTGCACCATCACGTTTTGTCAGCAGAACAATTATACTCAAGTTCAGACGTCTGATGGAGACACAGCATGATATTGGCCTCACATCAACACTTGCAAATCCCACTAGGAAAAAAACCACCACATTTGGATGACAATTCCCTACTGACAGGTAGGTTTTGAGCTGTCAGTTAAGCAGTCTATATGTCACTTAACAGGTGCTTTAGTGATACTGTAAACAGTTCATCTCTTCATGCTGCTCAGTACCATACCCTGTGATTTCTGTAGGATCTCAGGAAATCATCTCATCAAAAGTGGGAATAGAAATTAGACTTGAGGTTTTGAGACAGTGGGTGATGGGAGCAGGGGGAGAACTACAAATTAGTTTCTGTAGTTCAGAATGGAAATGTCTGCTTGTTCCCAGACACTGCCCACCCTACCTTCATATTGGGCTTCCTTTGAGAGTCTCATCTCTGCCCATCCATCTTCTCTGGTCACTGCAAAACCACATTCCCCCAGTGGTCTGGCAACTTGCACTTTCTTCCCCTCCCCGATCAGATGTAGGAAAAAACTCCCTTTGCTCCCCATTTTGAGAGATACTGCCCTGCATGGTCGCAGTGCTAAAACCCACAAAATGACATTGAGAGTGCTTTGTGGCCACTGAGCCATACTGTGGCAGTGGCAACTTCCAGCAGCCTGATACAAACAATATACAGAGTCTTGACACGAATTTTTAAGTTGTGAACAAAATTCCTCTCTGAGGGAATGAGCTGGTGGACACTGAACACCAAACAAAGGTACACACAGGTCAGGAGGCAAAGATACTTGGTGTGAGTCTAAGTCAAATCATGATAGTGATGAGCTGTGCTGTACAGTGACTGAACACAGTGACTGAAGAACTAATTCTGCATCTCTTGGCCTGTCAAACCCACAAGGCACACCAGAATCCAGCCTCCCCCTCCAGAGCTCCTGAGTTTAGCTCAATTTCTTCATTACTACCTCATGTTCTTGCCTTCTTTCCCTACTGATGACAGCAGTCACATATGTCTGATTGTCCAGCCAGCACCTTTGACTTTCTCAATTATCAACATCCATTTTCTGACTTCCCTGCCTCTTCAACCTTGTACACTAGTTGCTCTTATGCAACAGCAGTTCAGCTCTTATCCGGGAGATGAGTAGTGTACATGCTGGTTTGCCCTCTTGCCATATCACTTCTTGTTCATTATGGACATTATGCCACCAGTCATAAATTGTTTCTTCACCTCTACATTCTTCAGAGATAGCTCTGCTGCTGAACAGGTGCAGTGCTGGTGATCCAGCCTCTGGGTAAAGCAAAGCTTATTTAACGAGGATAACATCTCAGAGCACACTGTTTATCCATGGTGCCTTTTTCCTGATTTCCCTTAATGAAGGAGCTGATATTTCATTGACAACCATTTGCTGAAGAACTCAAGCTTCACCCTCACACTGGTAAACCTTAAAACAGAAGAGTCATTCAAACAGCCTTACAGTCAGCCTACTGCCAGATCAGGGGCTTTATTCTGAGTTCAGTTCAAATTCCTCATGGTGTCAACACAGTGAAAGACACTTGGCTTATTAATATGAAAAGAATTGTCCCTACTTCAGTATGTGTATTATCTTAGGAAGGGAATTCAGGCAGTCTGCTCCATAATGTTTGATGGCTGATATTAAACTCGTCAGACCCAGTGTAAACTCAGACACATTTAGCTCAGATATTAAAGAAGGGCTGGAACTGTGGAATCTCTTATTCATATTTGATTGGGTGGGTAGGATAAGGAAAGTCACTTTCTGTCCAGTGCTTTGCTGTGCCCTGCTCTGGCTAAGATCAGATGACTTAAGGCATGGCCCTAGTGCCAACAGCTATCAGAAACATGAGATCAGCCACATCAGCCCTCTCTGAATTTACAGAGGTTGTCAGGTTTATAGTGTTATTGGTACTCAAAAGGCCTGATTGCTGTTTTGTTTGAAAGACAACTTAAAACACTGACATACATCCACAGGGATAGTAGCACTCTCTTTTCAGAAATGTTTTCAGGGCTCCCTACCTGCTTAAGGGTTGGGTGTCCTTGTTTACCGGGCTGAGTTTGAGGTCTACAGTTCTCTTCAAGTCATTTTACCTCTTCCCTTCTTTATCCTCTGCTCATGTGGAGTTTCTGCCTCTCTCTTCATGCATCCTATTCCAAGAAAATTTTCCAACACATCTTCACCCACAACATTTTTGGAAATATCACCATCTACTGAGCCCAGGGCAGGTTGCGTGGCTCAAGTGGAATGAGTATTCTTTCCCACCCAATCCACCACAGACAGAGCAGTGGCATGACCAGCAGCAGCAACTGAGAAGTCACTGTTCTATCTGGAAAGCCAGTAGAAAGTCACAAATCCAAGAGCGAGAGCTTTGTCTGAAAATAAAACTGACCTCACCACCAAATGGGTTTTTGCCTTGTTTTCACAATGAATGTTGAGGACAGTGGGTTTAAATGGGTATTTACAGGCCACATTGGGTGGAAAATGGCACATGGTGTGCTGCTCTCAGGTCTCTACACCTGCAGGCTAATCAGTGCAAGTCCAGTTCGCTCTGGGAGCACACACATCAACCCAGCAGGACTGCTGTACTGGTGCCTGAATAACAAGTCAGAAGAGAACCAAATCTGCTGACAAACAGAATGTAATTAGAGACCCTCAGACTAGCTGCTCGCTCATTAATCAAGGCAGATTCATAACGTATCTGGCTCCTTCTGCCTGCTCCTGGTCTATAATGAACAACCTGTGCTTAGGTAGCAGCACTAGTAAATTGCTTCCCATATTTGGTGACAGTAACTCCTATCTGAGAGAACAATATGACAAAGGCACAAGAAATAGGGATAATAGGGCTACAATAAGGCAGAAACCATTAGAGCTAAACAGCTACAATAACCCTTCATACCTCAGTACTATCACTGTCTTTGTTTGTATGGGTCTCTGTTGCCTTGCTGGAATTATGGACAGATGTTAGCAGCTGGGAATGGCAGGCATCATGCAGCAGTCACACAGGCTCATTCTACACAATAGTAGCAACACTGAAGTTTTACTCTTTGGAAAAAGCCTGAAAAGTGTAAGGATGGCCCTGGACCAGGGTGCTGGGCTGCACAGAATGGCTCAGGGCTGTCAGACATTGGTCCACCCCATCCTCACCATCTGAAACTGTGTGCTTGACTGTCCTTGCTCTGTGATTCAACAAAATCATACCACCTGCACCCTGAGGGGCATATTTCCCTTGATCATCTCCTTTCATGGACTCTGCAATGACACACCCTGGCAGAAACAGGGTCCTGATTTGGCTTAGGGGTACTGCCAGTGTAGCATTGCCCATGTGAGGTCCAACCACAGCACCTGCAGTTTTTACAGGCAGAGATGGGACTGAGACTCTGCTTTTGGCCTAAGATCCTGTTGCTACTATCCTGACCAGGTTCTATCACCATGGACCTAAGATGTCCACACAAGGAGGTTTGTGGCCCATCTAATTAGTAGCTGCACAAGGAATAATATCTTCCTGCTCTTGGGTAAGTTTAAAGGAGTTGGTGCCGTCCCGTGGGGAAATGGAAATGTTCATAGGTATAAGAATGCCACTCGTTATAATTTATGGGAATTGTCATTAAATCAACATCTCCTCAGGTTGTGCAAACTCCTGAATCTGTTGCTGCAAAAGAAAAAGGTCAAATTTATCTAGGCTTTTTGAATACAAATGAGTATATTGAAAGTGTGCTTCCTTCTCTGAGAAATCAAAGCCTGTTTGATTGAAGCTCATTTTCACACAATCAGCTGATGCAGATCACACTTTAGATATTTTCAAATTCTTTTTATTTTTCTAGAAAAATACATAAATCCTATGTAGAAATCCCATATATCCCAAAGAAAAGTGTCTTTCTTCAAAGTCATCTGTCCAGGCTTTTAGTCTCTTTACATTTTTTGCTGCCAATCTTAAGCTTAATAACATGAAAAAACTGTGTATTTTCTCAGATGACAATAATGGGATGATTTTTCTCCCATTTCTTCTGAATATAAATGCAGTGATTAAAAAAGTGGTTTGATGTCAAAGAATTAGATTCAGGTGATGATAATACTAAAATACTGTAGATTTTTTGGTAAGAATAATGTGTAAATGATGCTTCCCATTTTTCTTATTGCCTTCCAGGTATTTCATTTCATAGCAAGAATTCTGAAAACCTGTCCCATCTTTTGGCAGCTGAAAAAACTTGGGTTTTCTGACTTGTCTCTCTGATGTTTTGCTTTGCAGAGTCTTTTTAGCCAGAAGGGTGGTTTTGTCTTGCTGTGAAGTATTGCTTGATGCTCACCTTTCATTCCTAGGAAGAATCTTGTTTGCAATTGTTTCCAGTTCAAAACTAATTTAAAATGTAAGGAACATTGGAAAGCATAAGGGAGAAGTTCAGGCTTTATGAAAGGGAAGGAAAGCAAAAAGAGGGGATGCGACAGAAATATAGTTCTGGTGCCTATTAAGAGGAGGCTGCTAAAAAATAAAGTGTAACAATTGATCCAAAGTGTCAGAATAATTTTACCTATAAGCTTTACACCTGTCAGGAATTTGGAGGGAGAATTTTCTAAAATGTTACAGGGATGTAGACACCCAGCACCTTGAAGAAAGCTTCATAGAATCAGAGACAGAGACAAAGAGAGGAAGAAAGTAAAACAGAGAGAGGGGAGGGGAGGGGAGG